>JAAQRG010015226.1:0-19711 GCA_011634625.1 Babylonia areolata
ACGACACCCTGGCATCACAGTGAAGGAAAGTACTTATCATGGGGAAATCTCCAACGCCCACTCCTCTTGCCATTCTGCCACAATGCACTGAACACTTCCTTTGTCCTCAATTGTGAGTGGGGCGGCTGGCGATTCACGTTTTACCCCCCTCCCCCTTACCAAATTCAGCCACTGTTGCTTTAACTTCCCTGCCACTCATCACATATCGATTAATCATTTCACCACACTGGCTAGACAGCAGGCCACGCAGACAAGGCTTCGTTTTTCTGTCTTCTGCATTTTCCTTTGTTCTACTGGTTTTAAACAGTATTTTATTTGTTCTACTGTTCCTTTCCATTTCCTTCCTCTTCATCCCGAATCAATCTTAAAGTCTGAAGATATGGATGGTTAAGTAGATCCAGTTTACCTCTATCAGTTAGACACAACATAGGCTCCAGCCCTACGTCCCTAGCATCCTATCTCAGACTTCAATCCAATGTGGAAAAAACATTTACCTCCCAAGAATGGAGCACAGCTGCCTAAAGGGACGGGTTAAAAACAGTCACACAGGTTCAACAGTCGACTCACGTAAAACCCCGCTCGCTCATTTTCAGTGAATGTGAGCGTTGCCGCCCACGAATGCAGGAGGAGGTGGATGAAGATGACACAGAACAACAGAAAGCCATTGGCTCACCTTCTTTGTTGTTCTCCATTGTGTGTTGAAGAGAACCCTCGTCCAGCAACATCTGAGGACTGGTGGGGGACACAGCCTCTCCGGGATCTCCTTCACTTAGCTGTCCTGCCGAAGGGTCTCCCGGGGCCATGCTCTCTCCCTGCTGCTGGTCCTGCTGCTGCTGTTGCTGCTGCTGTGCTTCGCGTGCCTGCTGCTCCGCAGCCAGCTTCTCCATGCGGCAGTCCTTGCAGTAGATGCAGTGAATGATCTGGATGGCGTCAGGGTCAAATTTGCCGGCCTTGCCTCCCCCACCCCCATACAAGGAGGACCAGCTGCCACCGCCACTTGTCGAGTCTGAAATGAAACAACAGGGCGGTAATTATTGGGAGAGAAAGGAAACTGTTTTGAATATCAACTTTATTGTTTTCAGTGTGTATGACTGTTAATTGTTGTTTTCAGTGTGTATGACTGCCATTAACAACTGATGCACGATATCTGCTTTCCGCATCTTTTCGACCTTCACACAAAAACTGGGGCATCCATGGATGTATTCAGGAGAGAAAAAAAGAACCAACAAAAAACAACAGTTGTGTGATTGGGGAGGGGCCGTGGGGGGCGAACATTGTGACCAGCCCTCATATTCTCCCGACACACACACACACACACACACACATACACACACACACACACACACACACAAACTACTCCAAGCTACATCTCACGGCGAAAGACACAAGCAATCATAGTACATCCGCATAATACTGTGGAAAATTCAACAATATTTCCAGTTCTCTTCATCAACACGCCATTCCTTTCAATCTTTTCCATTTCGTGCACGGAATGTGCAGTATGCCTCTCATTCTGACACGGCTGTGGAGACCGTCAGGAATCTTAACATTATATGCAATACAGATTTTAGGGGGTGGTGAAAGAAAAAAAAGGCCGCCCCCGCCCCCTCTCTTTTCTCTTTCCCTACGAGCACACCCAATCCCAGGTACAGCATCATTCTTTCTTTACCAGACTAGCGAGCTCTCTTCCGTCAGCATCCTGCAGCTCTGTTAAATTGACAGAACTACATGACTGTAAACAATGGATCCAAACTGAGCTTCTCTCCACTCACTGCCCCATCTTAGCTGGATGCCTGTTTCTCTTTCTCCCTTTGCGTTCACTCGTTCGCCCTTGCCGCTCTCAATCCACGTTGAGTAAATATTACTATTATCTTGCCAGAGGAAGAGCAGGAAAAACAAGATCAGTGCCCGCATGCACAAACGCATATGCTTGTGAACGTTGCGCGCGTGTACACACACACACACACACACACACACACACAATCCAAGCATGAGAGAATGAGAGAGAAAGAGACCCTCTACACTTAAAAAAATAATAATAATAATTCATAAATTTTAAAAAAAGCACCTCCCAAGAAGACACAAAACACGCACTCACATGCGACCCCATTAATTACACGCACGGGCATTGTATCACACCGGCACAGATGTGGAGAGGCAAGTGCAGGAGACAGTGAGAGGGGGGTAGGTAGCATAGAGAGAAAGAACGCAAGGACGCGAGAGGCGAGGGGGGCACACCACAGACAGAAAGCTGATAAAACACTTAGTAAAGTGTTTACAGCACCCAGTGCCAGCAACACAAGCAGGCGTCGTGTGTCGGCTGGCGGCGGAGTAGTGAAAGGTTTACACCAACACCTGAACGCCCAGCAGCCCAGGTAGGCTCTCTCCTCTGATCTGATGGTCCTGATTCTTCCTTACCCAACATTAGCCAACCCACCCCGCCGCCATCAACACCAGCCGAAAGCCTGCCAAACTCTCAGCCTTTTTTCCTGCTCGGATGCCGATAATGCCGCTGCGAGAGAGAACGGAGATCAGATCTGGTCATCCCTGCTCTCATTCCCAAAAGACCGAGCTCCTTTCAACCGTAACAAGGTTAGATCAAAAGGCTAACGGGTAGGTCTTACCTGTAGTTCTTGTTATCCCCACCCCCCATCACCTTCCTTTTGTTTATTTGTTTGACTAATCAGTCTTTTTGTTTGGTGTTTTTTTAAAACTTCTTGCTTTGTTTCGGTTTTTTTGGTTTTTGTTTTTGTTGTTGTTGTTGTTTTTGTCTGGTCTTCTCTTTGAATAACTCTAAATGCTTTTTTTTTCTTTTCAATTTAAGTATAATCTAAACTGTCTTTTTAAAGGCAGCGCTATCTACGGACCAACTCGCTAAACTCCTAACCTTCTGCCATAAAATGAGGGTGAAGGCTGCCATCGCACAATGCTGCTCCAGGTAAAATACGGCACAAGCAGATAATGATTGTTCAGTGTCACACAATGCGTTTATTTAGTAACACGATCTTCTCCGTGGTTAACAAGAAGTTTTGTTGACAGTGTGCTGAAATCATGAAATTTATCATGCACAGAAACGCACGTGCACTTACGTTCGCGCACCCTTGGCACTCACACATGCATATGCGCATGCACGCAAAACACATACAGAGAGAGGGGGGGGGAGGAGGAGTTGCTTGTAACAATTTTGATTCACGCGCGCGCGTATGTGAGAGTAGGAGAGGGAAGGTGAGACACTGACAGTTGGCACTGGAACTGTCCCTCATATTCTGTGCTGCTGTACTCTGACTGACGTGAACAACAGTACATCGATTAACTCTGCAATAAACCATAACCACAACATAACTGCCATTACGACAACTACTACTACGAATAACACATATTCTTGTTTGTCCCACCATGATGTTGCGATGATATGTTGGAATCATCATATCATCATCATGATAATCATCATCATGGTGAGGTGGTTTGTGAGTGGAGTTGGGGCTAAAGTCGGTCAAGGAAATTAAAAACAAAACACATCCACCTGCACTTGTTATCTGACTGAGGACCTGGTTCGTGCAATGTTTATCATCAGATGAAGCCGCTCTCTGTCTCTGTCTCTGTGAGTCTGTCTCTCTCTCTCCACACATTTCGTATTATCCAGATTTCGAGAGAACTTACGTGTGGAAAAAAAAATATACTGAGAACATTGTTTCGCCCGTTTCCGTTTGTAACGTCATCAAATCAAAGGGTGACAAAATAATATAATTATCGGACCTTTAAACTCTGATCCACAATATCATGTTCAAAGTATACTGTTCATATAAAATTAATGTGTATTCATACATGTGTTCTGATAATATTTACAACTGCATCGAGTAATGATTATTTTGTCAATGCATCCCTTCATACAGAAGCACCCGTTAAAGAACAAGCCATAAATTCACAGAAACAGACAGACACAGACAGAGGCACAGGAACAACAGTAAACACTTCACTGTGCTTCTCCCTATTACAGAAAACACTACAGCTTGCTTTCCAAAGAGGCGTTTTAACAGGAGGTGGCAGGAACGAAAAGAAAGGGGTGGGGGGTGTGGGCCGGTTGTGCTCAGACAGCACAGGGGGGAAAAGAGGGCTGAGAAGGGGGTCAGGGGGGTTGAGAAAGAGGGAATGAACGAAAGAAAGAAGGCAGACAGAAATAAAAAGAAAACCATGGCCGCCCACGCTGTGTTATCTGATATATGGCCTGACGCGCTCGAGTTGTTTACATTCAGATGATACTGGTGGTTTTTGTTGTTGTTGTTGTTTTTCTATTCTCTAATAGACACCCGCGCGCCCTTATACACAAACGTACATGTATACATAACACACGCAAAATAAGCGCGCGCACACGCTTACACCTATACTCTCGCGCATGTGCACACGTAAACATGCACATACCACTACTGATCTCCCTTAGCCATTCACTCTGAAGCACTACGTTCTGTCACACCTGAAACAGTGAAGAGCCAAGAACCACACAATATTAAACTCCAAAGCCATGTAAGTGAGAGAGAAAATGACTCGAAGCTACAGAATGAAAATTCACAACAGCAGAAGAAAACAATACTAACAAAAACAATCAGCACCTTAATAAGAATCACAACATCACTGTTGGCGATTTAAAATCCGCATTATGCACACAAAAAAACAAACAAACAAAAAAACCCACCTCGAACACACCCACATATATATCAACCTTGAATCCGAATTCAGCACCTGCACTTCCGGGTAAACTTTGATCAGACAGCGACGGCTAAATACTTACCTTCACCCAAGAAAAACCTACAGCAAAATACTTGCTTTGGGGCAAAAGTCGATTCCTTCTTACTTTACCAGCAAGAGCGGAACAATGTTGGTGGGGCTGGCTGTATGCCCAACACTGATCACTGGCGAGGAAGAAAAGAAAAAGAAGAAAAAAGACGAAACACAAAACCCACTTTTTAAAGGTGGCCACATCGAATCGTCGGTCTACTCTATCTGTGTCAAGGACGCAGAGGGTAAGATAGACGAATACACAGATCAATTTACATCCGTGACGCGAGTTTTTGCTCTTGTTTTCCCCCTTCATAACACCTCTGACGAATAACATTTTACTCAGTATATAACTATACACATAACTACGTATACGAGGCAAGACGATTAATACTTCCACCACTCTTTGTAGTTATCACGTTCATTTGTTTGTTTTGTTTTTTAAACATCCGATGTCGTGGTCAAATTATGCATTTCTCATCTACTTTGTTCCTTTGCATATATGACACACAAAATTTACAACAATAACACTAAATATGTGCGCTAGCATTCACACACGCGCGCGCGTGGAAGCAAGCAAGAAAACAAGTATGCAAACGCGTACGTAGAGAAATTCAAGATTCAAGATTCAAAAACTTTATTACTCAAGCATAAAGATTTTAGGCATCGCCCAGTCTTCCAATCTGTCCTTGTGACAACAATAACAATGAGAGAGAGAGAGAGAGAATAAAACGTTTGATGACGTGTTGGGGTAAAGTGGGAGAAGCAGAAAGGAGAGGTGGGAAGGGGATTGGTCGGGGGCACAAAGAAATCTTCAAATGGTTTAGACACTTCATCTTTATTGCAAGGGCAATACTTTTGAAGTTGGGAAGGGCAATATTTCTTAAGCTGTAACTGGACGTTTCAAATAATTTCAAAGGTTTTTGTAACGTGTGAAGTGCACACTGCTGTCTCGTCATGTGGATGAGAGAGAGAGAGAGAAAAAAAAAAGGTTCACGTCTTATGTCTGCTCTAAATTGCATACGCTCTAAAACGTTTTAGACATGAAACTAGAACGTGTCATCACCCCCAATTTAAAGTTCAAGTTGCCACTTTAGCAACAACACGGGCTCAAGACCCAGGTTCACGTGCCGTAACATAATTCACATTGTTACTAGACAATGTCAACGAGAAGCTTAATCTACTGATGGCAATCCCGGACGTATTTTATACAATACAAAAAGAAGTTCGATATGGGAAGAGGGGGAAACCCCACTTCCTGCTCTGTAACAGTCCTCAACGCGAAGAGAAAGGTTCTTTGTTAGCGATGACGAAGAAAACATGACTTACACAAGAGGTACACACTCTACTGGACGAACTCGTGCTCTGGTTGCACGCTGAAGGTCTTTACGGATAGTGGAGATGCAAGGAAACCAAAGTGGTCAGACTGGTAATGCTTTTGTATTCTTCGTCACAATCACTTTCCTCTCTCGACCTTTCTTCCATGGACGCTTCTTTGAATTTTACAAGTGGAAGAGGGTTCAGGTTCGCTACCATCATCCCACCCCCGTGACGCAAGTAAACCAAAACATTTAAGAAATGTTTTAAGCCTTTTCGTTTCGAATTCGGTGTACGCGTACCTGAGTGTGTACTTCTACATGTATACAAATAAATTGCATGTACACATATACGTAAATACCCTAATTACATACACATAAGGGCGAGAAATAGACATAGAGATGCAGACAGATCTGTACAGAGAAAAATAATGAGAGCTAAACTGCTAGTTTGAGGTCACAAGTAACTATCATCTGAATGAGAAAAGTAGTATAGTTGCTCCGCAGAAAAGAAAAAAAAATCCAGACACCACAAACATACCCTCCTTTCCCCATCTGCACACAGTTATGGTGTTTTTATTGGCGGCGGCCAAAAGAGGCACACAACACACAGCTCTCGGCAATCACGTGCCAAGATTACGCCACTTTTCGGCCCCGATACCGGGTAATAGGCAACCCACAGACTTGTCAAACCCCTAGATTTCTTTTGATTAGTTGAAACGGCTGGCAAGCAAGGAAGGAAGGAAGGAAGGACGGCGGAGAGTGAAGGAGTGAGGTGGACCAAGCGTCTGAGTGTCAGATAAATAGGGCATCGGCTCCTGGCTCAAAACACCAATCACCATCACCCTAATGTACAGGAAACGTAAACGTAATGTATCCAGTGTTAATGGATATTAATCAAATTGTGGTTGAATGTATGAGCCGTGATTATTCAGTTTTGTTTTTTATTCCCTGATGACAGTTGCTTCTTCATGCTTGAATTATCAGGAAACTATACAGCTGAATTAAATTACCCCCCGGTAACAAACAAAACAAAAATATGCAGCACACTCAACAAACAAAAAAACCTATTTTCATCCAAAAACAAAATCTTCTGCCTAACCCCAAAACCAATGATATGATGCGGGTTGATTTATGCTCCGGAAATCTGAATCGGAACTAGCTGATCTCATTCAAAATCTTATGTCAACGCGAATGAAATCCTTTCTGTGTTGAACGGTTCAAATACCGGAATCCATCAACAACCAATCCGTTTGCATTCTACCAACATTAAAGTACAGACAAGATGACAGACATACTGGCTGATATATGAAATAGAAGAGAGATCCAGAAATCCAGACACAAGAGAGAGAGAGAGAGAGATGTGGGAGGGGTGGGGGTGGGGGGTTCATAAGCCATTAATAGAACAGACGGAAATCGTAAACGGGGACTGCCGTGTTTCAGGTTTAAATATCAGAATCAATGTATATATGTCTGTCTCATGCGCAAAGAGAGAGAGAGAGAGAAAGAGGGAGGGAGGGACGGAGAGAGAGGGGAGGGTATTACTCCTGCCAATCAATCAAGCACAGGTTCTTCCCCAGCTAACATGCGAGGGGGAAAAATGGAACACAGGACAAAATTAAATAAAAACAAACTGGATCTGACATTCTACAACTGGTTTTCTGCAGAAACCAAATTCCGTCCCGGCACACACGTGCAAGTGAAGCCCATTAGTAATAATGACCGGCGCAATAATGCTGCCAACAAACAGCAGCTCGCTCGCTCTCCCCTCCCACAACTCCCTTCAACCTCACCCCCAACCTCCTCTAATACTTCTACTTTCACCTCACGTTAGTGTTTTTATGTCCAAATAGTCGAACTTCAAACACACACAACACACGATTAAAAGGCTCGGTTGGCACTGGATCGCGTGGCGACGAAACTTTTAGTGCTAATTCTGTATTCTCTTTCGGAACAGAAAAAAACACCTACCACCTAACACGCATTGCCTGTAATTACTCTCGGAGAGGTCTCCTACTCCTCCAAAAGAAAACTTTTAAGCTGGGTTTGTAAAACATCTCAAAGGGGAGGGAAGCGGGTCTCAAAGCGCTGCGCCTGAGTGGGTGTGTGTAAAACACGGCCTGATTGACTTTGTTAACTGTTATCTATCTGTCATTTTCTGCTCCGGTGACTTTGAAGTGGCAGGCCGGAGAAGGCGGCCTCTTTGAGAGGGTACCTGGATCTGGACGGCATATGCCTCTTTCCCGCCCCCTCTCGCTCTCCCCCCTTCCCCCTCCCCTCCACTTCTGTCTCTGTTTCTCTTTCTTTATGTCCATCCTCCTTTCCAGAATATTTCAGAAGACATAGCAAAACGTCTTATGCTGACAAAGATCACCTCGGATTCAGATAGCAGAACAGATGAAGATGACGGGGCGTCGGCCGGAGACGACCACGCAGGAACAGAAAGGTATAATATTCAAGACGAACACGCTATTTATAATATGCTATATCATCATGATAATAAATTACTGTTCTCGCCATCATAAAACAGTATGAACAATACACGTTTCCATAGACAATCAGAGTAACTTCACATTTATGTGAAGAAAAACGAAAGGAAAACAATGATTCGTGGAAAACAACGAAAAAACCAACAGCAGTCATCAGTTTAAGCCGATTTTTTTGTGTGTGTGTTTTTGTTTTGGTTTGGTTTGTTATTGTTTTCTTTAGCTTTGGGGAGAGCAAAGTCAGACGTTGTTGCTGTTGGAGCTAAGCCCTCTGGCTGACAGAACAAACACACAAATCGTGCTCTCTATCCCCTGCATTCCGGGTAACCTGGGACGTCCCTCCAGCTCGCCTTCAGTCTGTGCTGACAGAGGGATGACGTTACGAGGCTCAACAAAGTGATCGCAGGTAAAGCGGTTGTGTTATATATACAATCGCAGCCGTTGTTGGCGTGTTTTGTATAATATACCTTGACGGGAAGGTAGCGTGCATTACGTGATTTATCGAATGCTTTTGTCAAAGTCAACGCTCGGGTTTCACATTCCGTTTCTGGATTTGTTCTCTCGTTTTCTCTGCATCCCTGCCTTTCTGACCTTACAACTCTACCACATGTGGTTTTCCCTTAAGATTAATTCAAAACGACCACACAAAATCTGTGTGTGTGTGTGTGTGTGTGTGTGTGTGGAGGCGAGTATTAACTGGTTCGACCTATTATTTGGGTATGCCCACCTTTTCATGGGCAGGTATACATATTACCGAAATACACCGAGCACTGATAATGAATCTCAATCTGTTATCATGGCACTCTGCAATCTTTACACCTGTTTATTGATAAGGTCACAGACCTTTAAACGTGACTTTTAGTGGCCAGCTGGCGATGGGAGGCTACTCGTTATAGTGTAACCACGAGTGTTTGCTACAGTTGAACTATTCCGTGTTCCCCTCCCCAGACACTTGCCATGGATATAGACAGATAGCTCCATCAGCAAAATATGCCGAACATGCCGTGTCGGCCAAGGATCTGGGAAATGGTATTTCGACCTCCTCTTAGGCCGAGACACAGCGCGAGAGCGAGCGAGCGAAAGAGAGAGGGGGTGAGGAGGGGGGGGACGATGGACAAAAAAATGAAAAAGGAGGGACAGGTGGAGCATGTTGTCTTTTTTTCTTTCTTTTTAAATACCCCCGCCAGGGCACTGACCTCGCCTTCGACCCTTCGTTCCTTGCCCTCTCTGTTTGGTCCACGAGAGTGTAGTACACTTTTTAACAATCCCCAAGCCGTGGATATGCTTATCCTCTCCTGACAGTTGAGAAACGGGAGAAATGGGGGGAAGCGATTTGGGAAGGGAAATACAGTCCGTCTATGGCCAGCCAGCCAGCCAGCCAGCCACTGACCACCACACAAATCTTGTGTATTACGGCCACAGTTTCCATTCACTTACCTGGGCTGTGCCAGGTGCCAGTCGTTCACTTTGGACCGAGGCCAGTGCCGTTCCCCTTCCAGATGGTACCAGTGAGATTTTCTTCTACCCCTCGGTCAGACAAACACTTTTTTTTATGTGTGTGTGTGTGTGTAATCAATTAGTATTCGCATGCCTACTCACGGCCTAATGAACTGATACAAGTCAGACAGACACAGTATGGTGCTATGGTGCTGTGCAGCTGATCTGTTTGAGAAAACGACGAGTGTTATACATAAGCGAATTCACAAAGTTCTCTGAATCCATGCAAAGCAACTTTCAGTGACGGTGGGAAAAGGGGGCGGTATGGGGAGGGTCAGAGGAAGAAATGACAAGAAAACCGAAAGGAAACAATTTTCAAAATTTCACGCAAATCAAACGTCTTGGTTGCACACTGAAGCGCTCATTTGTTTACCAATTTATATATTCTATTTATTCATCTTTTTTTTCTTTTACGGTCTATAAATTCATCTTTTTTTTCTTTTACAGTGATACAGTGGCACAGAGTTCCTATGAACTATCTGGATAAGACGCAGACCAGGATAATGGGGGGAAAAAAGGAAAAACAACAACAACATACATTAACGTTTTCAAATCAGGTGGGCCAAAACACCCAGCCTTTACCTTTCCCCATTTTACCTTCCCTTCCTAAGTTTCTGTCTGAGGCGCCAGATTCGCTAAACAAATAAAAAGAAAAAAAAGAAGAAAATTGAAAATAAATAAGGAACACCGGGTAGAACTGAAAAAGATATTGAGCAACTCGTTAACAGCGTGTAACACGAGCAAGTGTGTGTGTGTGTGTGTGTGTGTGTGTGTTGTGTGTGTGTGTGTGTGTGTGTGTGTGTGTGAGGGGATATAAAGGGATGGGGAGACAGAGATAGAGGGAGGGAGGGGAGATGAAGAGACTGAGTGAGATAGAGAGCACACCGACCTGCTTGCTCATCCAACAAATTAAGCAAGAAGCGTTTCGCACATTCACGCCACTGAGTTAACCTGTCAGCCCGCTGATTCACGGCAGCGGCACTTGCAGACATCCATCTCCGCAGATGCTGGAGCCATATGATCACTGATTAATTTCGTTTTAAAGAAAGTGGCTAAATCATTCTCTTTCTTTTTCTTCTTCTTCTTTTTTTCTTTTTCTACCTTTCCTTTTCTAAGAGGAGCCTTCTGGGCGATGTTTTATAGATTATCAACGGTCACGCCCTTTAACAAACTGCAAAACAGACAGCCCGCTTTAACCATCCCAAATCATTAAAACGATGGGGTACTTGAGGGTCCGAGAAATCATCACCTGCCCAGACAGAAGATTATGTAATTCACTGTTTGTATATATATAACAATATGTATATGTGTGTCTGTATCGGTGTATGCTTGTGTGTGAGAGAGAAAATTAAGAGTGTGTGTGTGTGTGTGTGTGTGTGGTGTCTGTGTGTGTGTGTGTGAGGGAGAGAGAGAGAGAGGCTTACGTCATCCAGTGTGTGAGGAATGAAGGGGGAGGAGGCTGATGTCAGCAGCAGAAAACGCTCTTCACTATGCTTTGGGTGATGAACACATGACCAAGACTTGATCACTCATTCAAGCAGTCTTCCTCTCAATACTTAACTGTCTTTCGTCCACAATACGACACAAAAACAAGTTTGTCAAGCAGTGGAGAAAGGAATCACTGGACAGCTTCAGGTACGTGTGAGGTGGAAAATTTGCTTCATCCCTATCATTTCTTCTTCTTTAGAATATTTGTAAACATGTATTTTGAACAGAGGAGCTGTTTACCTGCATCTGCTCTCCTCCACTGTCACGTTGTTCCAGTTGAACTTCAGTTTTACGTCAGTATTAGTTTATTCATCTCATCCCAGACGAAAAGATTTTAAATTCAAATCTGACTGTCATTCTCTGGAAACAAATCACTGACACTGTGCACAATAAGTGGGAGGGGGTGGGGGGTGGGGGTTAAAGAAATCAGAACAAAAAACGATGAACCAAACAAACAAAAAACACACAAAAAAAGACAACATGCTGAAAGCGGTGAAAACTGTTACACTCACATCCCCCTTCAACTCGTCAGAAGCAGCAAGCGCGCCATGCAGTTGAAGAAGAGAGAAGCTGCAAGAAACGACAGGTATGTCCCACTGTTGTTCCGGACCACGTCCGTTCAAGTTTCCACGCCAGGTCGGAAGTGCACCGCTACCGCTCCTGAATTCTGACCCACTTTCTGCTCCCCTGCCCCACACATCTGGCCCTCCCATGGGGAAAAAAAGGTGGAAAAGATCACCTTTCGTCAGGCACACGCAGCAGACGGCAATTGCATCTCCACCCCCCCCCCCACCCCACCACTCCCTCCTCCCGCATGTTCCCTGGGTAGGCCTGCTCATCCTTCGTCTTCTGCTGCAAGCCTGGAGTCTGACATACCGACACAGCCCAAGCTTTGAACACCAACGCGATACCGATACCAATCTTTTTGCGCCAGTCTTTTTCTTTCTTTTGTTCTTCTTCTTCTTCTCCCACCCCCTTTTCATCCCCAGAGAGATCAAGGGAGGAAAAATGGGTCCAAAAGACCTGAGTTTCACCTTCAGTCCTTCGCCGAGTTTCCGTTTATTTTTCTTTTATTTCAATTCTATACATTCTTTTTTCTTTAAAAAAAACAACAACAAAAAACAAACGAGTAAACGCCGTCTTACGCAACTTCGTCAAAGAAAAGATCCCGCGAGACACCGACAGATAGACCAAACCTAAAGTCTTGTGTTTATTTTTGCTTTAATCGAGAGGATTAACCTACATCAGCAATCTTTCGATCTTTCCCCCACGAGTCTCAGGCACAATCAAAACCTTAAGTCAGGACGTCCCTGGATCTGGTCACGAAGTCCTTTTTTTTTTTCTTTCTTTCTTTCTTATCTGGGCTGAACCAGAAACACGATAATGATAAGAGGGGGTGGGGAGGGAGGAGCCTAACTGACTGTATATTTCTCCTTTCTACAACACGGCAGGTTTTGTTGAGACTAGTGTGGAAAACAATAAACACTGAAAACTTAAAACCTAACACCCACTCCCACCCATCCCCACCCCCCTAGTGTGTGTGTGTGTGTGTGTGTGTGTGTGTGTGTGTGTGTGCGCGCGCGCGCGCGCGCGCGAAGCGTGTGTTTCCTCCCTCCCAAAGTGAGATTTCTGCTGTAACTTGGACCGTTTCTCTTTCCACAATGAAAGTATTTACGCAAAAATTATAACCACACCGAACCATTATTTATCCCACCTTTCCCTCGCCCCCACCAAACTCTCACCCATCCCTCAAATCAAAGTATCCGTTGGCATGGATAACCTCATTTCTGATTTAAATTGGTAAGGGTTTGCACATCCATACAACCGCTAACATGTGCTCGTACGCATTCACCCCGCTATCAACGCACGAACCAGTTGCACACAGGCAGAAAGATATGACGGCTTGTTTTACAGGAACTCTCTCCCTCCTCCCTACCCCACAAATTACTTGCACACTTCAAATATTATTTGTAATGGGTTATATCTAGAAGCCGTCAAGCAATTTCCCAGTTATGATAACTTATTAGGAACTGGGAACACACGCGCACACACACACACACTCTCTCTCTTCCCTCTCTGTACGTATGTCGGTTTGTTGTTGCTGTTGTTGTTGTATTTTGTGTGTGTGTGTTTTTGGTTGTTGTTTTTTTTGTTGTTGTTTGTTTTTTGTTTGTTTTTGGGTTGTTGTTGTTGTTTTCGTTTGTTGTATTTTTGTTGTTGTTGTTGTTGTTGTTTGTTTTTGTTGTTTTTTTGTTTTTTTGTGTGTTTTTTTGTTTTGTTTTGTTTTGTTTGTTTGTTTTTTTGGGGGGTTGCCTTACTGAATTAAAAAAAATATATATTTAGAAACAATTCTCTCTCTCTCCTCTCCCTCTCCACCCCCCTCTCTGTGTGCTCGAAGATCAGATACAAAGAAAGATACAGACAGAGACCGAGAGAGAGATAGAACCCGAATGAGACAGAGGGAGAAGGCGAGGTGGGGTTGGGGAAGGATGGAGTGGGGAAGAGGAGGTCAGAGGGAAAACAGAGATTGTAAGAAGAACGCATAAAGTACTGGAGTCGTCCTCTTCAATTCATTGTCCACTTTTAAAACTGCACAGCAGTCAGCCAACTTGACGTATGTTGGCACCCGAAGACCGGCAGACTGCAGGTGGCCATAATATGTTAGTGGGCAATAAAAGGGTTGTTAAGCTGGCTGGCACCAACGGAAAAAGTCCAAACACAAAAACCACTTCTGCAGTCTTGTCTTGATTCTTGCAAACCCTTCCAAGAATGCTATGAAATTGTGGGCAAAGGGGCGGGGGAGGAGTGTGGGAAGGAAAGAGGAGGAAGGGAAGCGATGCAACATTTAGCAACACACACACGCACACACACACACACACACTTATATAGAGAGAGACAGACAGACAGACAAGTCGAGTTTAATACAGTTCTATGATAGTCATGATAAATAAGAGGCGAATGATGTGAAACAATGAAGAAGAAAGAAGATCAAGAAAGAAAAACATATGACGCATCACCGTCAGCAAATGAACACCGAATGACAGATGCTACCTTCATCATTGTATGACACATAAAAATGACGAATTGTACACGAAGTGAACTATGCCCCCACCACCCCCCACCACCCCTCTCTCTCTCTCTCTCTCTCTCTCTCTCTGAACTGGAAGAACTGATGAGGATGGAAAGTGGGGCGAGTCGGGGGGTGGAGTGGGGAGTGGGAGGGGAGGGGGCAGTGGGGTGCACCCTTTCACTTGTGCACAGCAATGACTTCCGCTTGATCCGCGTTTGAAGCACTCTAACCCGTGCGTCTCTTAGATCTCATAAGCAGTCATAAATATCTTAGGTAAACACAGTCATCTACCTGTCTCCCAGCTAAGTAGGGTCCAACCACTAAGTCAGTATCGCTCTCACCGGAGACTTGACAGTGGCATTTTTGCTCTCACCATCTTACCGGAAGGGCTTTGATACAATTTATACGCTCCTGGCCGATTTAAATGTGCAGCTATGGTAACATACGATCTTTTCCGTTTTCGAGATCAGATTCGAGCAACCGTGGGAGTTCACCGACTCGTGCGAGTGGACTGTGACCTCCATTCGCCAAGTGCAGTTTCAACACCAACACCCTATGAAAATCATGCACTGCACATGTCGTGCAGCAATTACAAGAAATTAACCTGAGGGAAGCTTATCTCAAAGGACTGAATCGGATGTCAGTAACGACATATATACGAACTCTAAGAGATCCGGATCGGGTGATGGTACGGGTAAAGCAATACGAATGTAAAAAATGACCCCCGATTGCCGAACACGCGGTTAATGTTTATGTCGTGCACTGCTCGTTTCGTTCGCCAATCACAAGAAATCCGCCTGTGAAGTGTAATCTTCACTGGACTGGTTCCGAGGCTAAAAAAATAAAATAAGGATTGTAAAGAAAGCACATATCAGGAAATACACATGGCGTATACAGGGCACCTTGAAGGAGAAAGCATGGGAAATGGCAAATGGGGAGGAGGAGGAGGAGAAGAGGACTTTAGACCTAGCTTCCCATCTGTGTGTGCAGATGCGCAGAAAGCCCATCTGGGACAGATGCAGACACGCATCACCCTAACTATGCTACAAGGAAAAAAGATGTTTCCCCTCCCCTCCCCACCCTCTTTCTTTCTTTTACTGGGGCTGCTACAACTCCCAGATGCGCCTAAGGTGCGCATCGTCCCTGTGTGTCCTACCTGGGCAGAGGTGAAGAAGAAAGAGTGGGAGGGGAATGAGTGGAGGCAGGGGAGGGAAAGGGAGAGGGGGGGGGGAGGACAAGAGACAAACAAACACAGAAAAAGACTGACACAAATACTGACAAAAGAAAGGTAGAATTTCCTCCACACCATCCTTTCTCCTCTTTGTCTTTTCCACTGTGTCCTACCTACCCCCTCGCCCTGCAAGTCCCCCGAAACAAATAACAAAATAAAAGTAGGTCAACGATAGCTCATATTCCACTGAGGAGGGATGGGTAGCAGACGGAGGAACAGGAGGGGGCCAGGGGAAAGAACGGCTCTGGATTTTCACCCCTTCTACATTTGCTGGCGTTGCTGACATGACTGCTACTGAATATGTTTTCCATACAACTATATATACATCATCCACCGCACATGGGAAGATGGAGGGGGAAGACTAGAAGAGAGGAAAAATGAGGGAAAACAGTCAGGGAAAGAGATAGGCAGTCAGGTAGAGAGGTGTGTATGAGGGGAAATAGGACAAAGAATGAGGGTGGGATGTGGTACTGGGATCGTTTAAAAGCGTCGAATACTATGAGAAAATGGAGAGAGAGAGAGAGAAAAAAAAGAGTCTGAAGTCAATACAATCTCCATCATAACATAACACAAATGTTGCCAGAGCTTCACTCCTGCTCTGTTTGCCTGTTTGTTTTTGTTTTCTTTCTCTCTTGGCAAAAACATACAATCTTTGCTTTTTGAAATGATGCTGCCATGCAAACGATCACATACACACACGCACACACGAGCAGAGATGCACACACGAACAGAAAGAACGTCGGATGCAGAGAGGCAGATAAACAGAGGGGGCGGGGGGCGGAGATGGAGGGCAAGGAAAGATGGCAGACACAGCGAGAGAGAGAGGGAAGGGTGTTTGTGTGTGTGTGTGTGTGTGTGTGTGTGTGTGTGTGTGTGTGTTTATTTCTCTGTATGGAATACTTAACTGAATGATTTGAACCAGTTGTAACTACAGTTGCAATTTCTACGTGCCAGTTTTGTTTGTAACATGCTATGGTATTAGTCTATCTTTAATTTCCTGCATACAGTCTTACTAGTGCCCTATTCCTTGGCGCACAAAGAGAGACAGACAGAGACAGAGAGAGAAACAGAGATAGAGAGATGAAAAACGAAAGAAGTAGGGCAGGTGAGGTGTGAGAGGTGTCTGGGGAGAGATGCGGTGAAGGGGAGTGGGGAGTGTCTGCAGGTCCGACCAGTACCAACGAAGCAGCAACCCAAGCACACAGCTGCTTGTGCTCGGAAGCCGCTCATCCGGACACTGCACCGAAAACAAACTTGTCAACCCAGTGGTGCACAACAGAGAGGGAGAGAGAGGGCGCAGAGGTCGGGGTGTGTGGGTGGGAAAGCACAGGTGAGGCAGGAGGGGTGGCGAGGTGATTAGACGCACACTCCGTACCGGTCGAGCTCTGGCATTAGTGAAGCATTGTTATGACATCACTGATCACGTCCATCCATCTATGTCCCCGCCGCTTGCAAGAGAAAACAAAGTCACCTAGCAAGAGCTTATCCTGGTACACTACGTTGCACAAACGCCGTACCTCCGGACTGATCTCATCTGTCCGGCCAGACCTGGCTATTTGAAGTCCGGGTAGAAACACAGAACTAGAGTGGGAGAAAGAATAAAAAGAGCGGGGGTAGGGAGACAGACATACAGAAATCGAAAGCAACGCGAGAGGGAGGGAGAGAGAGAGAGAGAGGACCCAGAAAGAGACCCGGAAAGAGACAGACCAAAATACTGACAGAGATAGATTAAACACACACACACACACACACACACACACACACACACACACACACAGGGGAGAGGCAGAAAGAAGACAAGACAAAGAGATGTCAGCACCAAGTCCTGCTGTCTCTCGGGGAGGACTGTTCGTACAAGAAACCACCCCCACCTGGACTGCAGCTCCCTACACACGCCACGTCAATCGGTGCACGCACGTGCGCACTGCCATTCACTGCTCGTTCACCTACAGGAGTAGAAACCCGTGGACTCGGCTTCTGCTGTCAGCCATGGAAAAGGACGTACTTCTGCTGCTTGACATTAAAGGGCCGAAAAAGCACAACAAAAGTAATGAAGACAGTACCCCCCAAAACGGTACCAGATCAAACCGGTTATCCATATAAACAGATAAATGTTTACATCAGAAAATACTTGGGGAGACAGGAAATTGCACGTCACTTATTCACAACTGCCAATACTTCCACTCGCGTTGTAAAACTGACAGCAACACATTCCTTTTGAAACAGTAAAAACGATGTCTTTTTAATTTTTTTTTTCATTTCATTCTTAAAGGACTGTATTGCTACAAGAATGCCAGTCATGGATATCAGTATCATCTCACCTCCCGCTTCCAAACCACCCACATCCCACCACTATCCAGGTCAGCCTTGGGTGTCGGGTCTAGTCCAAACGGTAGGGGGAAACAGTGAAAAGAATGCGAAGGTTTTATACTTTTTTGTGCGAGCACTGAAGGGAAATGATGCTTTAAACAGCTCTGTCAGAGTGGGGAAAACCCGCTATCCGGGGTGGAAAACGACGATATTGGATACCAGAGATGGGAACTCCTTTCTGCTTATGTCAGTTTCCTGAACCTAATTTGGACGTGGGCGGATGAAGGTAAAAGACACCAGAGTGTGAAAACCCCCTACTATTACTTTTATGAACGTTCGCTGGAGCCAAGATCTTGCCCAAGAACGTGTGGTTAATAATTACATGCCTTCGGCATTAGCGCGAGAGAGACGAGGGTGAGAATAAAAAAAATAGGGACGCGAAACAGGTAATACAGACAACCTGAAGGTCGGGTATAAAATGTCACGTACACACTCATTACACGGGGGAGGGGAGAAGGGGGGGAGGGGGGGGCAATAATAACAACAAAAAAGAAAGAAACTTGCGAATGCCAGTACCAGGTCTCAAAACGGAAGTATGTTCCGTCGACGGGCAACTATAAACAACGAGGACCTCAATCCGTAACATTGCTTCTGTCCGAAACGAAGTTCTTCCCTGCAGCGCACATCAAAGGCACCGGCAAAGCTGGATACACAAACACAGGCGCCACAGGTAACGTGGGCATCATTCGCCATGCCAACTGGCTTAATGCATCCGCAGACAGCCACTGATAGCATCTGGCATGTTTTGTTCCATGTCCTTGAATCCGCTCAACCAAAACGGAATTGGAATCAACACCTTGGATTGTTTGCAGGTGGAAAGACCGCCTGTGGTTTGTTTATCTGCTTTCATTACTTACTGCCATCGTTAAAAGAAGACTCATACAATAAGACTGAAAACAAAGCGCTCTCTCTCTCGCGAGCGAGTGAGCTCGCTCGCGAGAGACAGAGAGAGAGAGATTCTCATACGATAAAAAGTGCTAGCAAATTTGCTTTTAACGTATTCATCTCTTAATTTCAATTTATTTTCTAAAGCGTAAAATCGTACTCCTTCGATTACACACTGCGCTCCAAATACTCTGTCCAAACTGACCGAGATGAATCCATCATGACTTCAACAAAACTGTATTACTGCACAATGCACCGAAAACCTCCCATATGTATGAATAATTCAGTCAAATACCATTCGTATGCCTCATGTAATTTTTGGCACATGGCGAACGGAACATACGCATCCGGGGCAATAAACAAAGATGTTCCTTTTTTTTCGCAGACTATGTCTATCATTTTCTACCTGCATATGAAGGACGTGAACGTGCCAGGTTCCCGTTTCTACTGTACGGCTCAAAACGACGATGGAAACCTCTCTGTCATACCTTTTCAGTTTCAGTTTCAGTTTCACTTTCTCAAGGAGGCGTCACTGCGTTCGGACAAATCCATACACGCTACACCACATCTGTTGAGCAGATGCCTGACCAGCAGC
>JAAQRG010015229.1:0-21902 GCA_011634625.1 Babylonia areolata
AAAATTTTAAAAAAAAAAAAAAAAAAAAAAAAAAAAAGGCACTGTGTGATGCCCAAATCCCTTTAATAATTGATGTGATGGGCTTGCTTTCATGAAACAAATATAAATCTAAGTCCAGGAATTTCGAACCCAAAGATAATAGTGTAAAGTATACATGCACATGCTTCTGAGCAAAGAAATGCCCATACCTTTAACTCCAATGTCAAATAAGGTGCACGCCGGCATACAGAGCAGACATATTGGGAGGCTTTATTGTACGACACAACTGGCAAATAGATAGTCATTAAGTAGATATATTGAATTGAATTAATAGGACCTAGTCAATCATTTTAAAACATATATTTTTTACTCTTTATTGAAAAAATGTTTTTATTGAAATAATTTTTCAACAAACTTTATGACTACAGGCTGATCCCGAAAGGGCCAGTACTCTCCAAGCAAACAAAAGAAGTGAAAGCAAGGCCACACAGCACGGGCAATGAATTTGAAGGTGAGTGGCTGGAGTGGTAGTATCACAGTTAACCATGGCAGTGGAATCTGCAGCATGTACGCCATGCTGAAACAGAGACGCAAGCGTTGGCTCGGCCACATTGCGCGAATATACGATCCCCGAAGGATACACATGGAAACCGTCCCACAGGCAGGCCCGTACTGCACAATAATAAAATTGGATGTTACCCTCGAATACTATATTGTGATCAACAGGTGCATTTTCGAAGCAAGGACCACAGTTCAGCGTGATATGATGCTCAGAAATATTTTGTTGTTGTTTCAGAATAAAGATAACTGACATCCATTCTTCATCTCCTGACTGAAAATGCAACCAAAACTCTCCGTCTGTGTCTGTGTATGAATAGTTTTTAATGATGTCTGGTATCATGTGTTCAATTTTTACTTTTTGATATTTACATATATGTATTCTATTTGTAAACGGCTAGGGACTATTTTCAGAATTAGGCGTAAATGCTCGTAATAATAATAATGTTCACATATAAATTATAATTTTATTGTGAATAAGTCATAACAATTAACAAGGCATATAAAGATTTGTAATTTTATTTCAGAAATTGACTTCAAGTTAAACATAGTTTGGCCAACAGCATATTGATAGCAGTATGATCACTGCTTTCACAGCTGCAATGGGAATTCATTTACAGCTTTGTCTTTAGTGATGGACTATCACTATGAGTATGACCCTCAAACTAGGAGTAGGAGGCAAGATTTTTACTGGCTCCTAGTGCTGCAGCATTGGGGACTGTCCTAGAACCCTCGGCCAAGATAATGGGGCTGTGACCTGGACAGGACACTCTTCACTTTAATCAAATTCTAGCCCAGATAGTTGGGACAGAAGTTGCCTCTTTTGCTGTTTTGATGGTCTTAGTCGGACACAAAATTTTAACTATCATACACACACATATATTATATATATACACAAATCTCTCTCTCTCTCTGTGTCTCTGTCTGTCTGTCTGTCTGTCTCTCTCTCTCTCTCTCTATATATATATATATTTATATATATATATATATATATATATATATACATCATTACAACTATACAAGTTCAGCATTTTATTGTTTCAAACAAAAACTAGTAAAAAGAAAACAACATCAAGAACTGATATGACAGATAATTACTGTCAATGTAATACCAGAATTTACATCAGTTTAATACTGAACTTTCTATGCTTATTGACTGTGCAGGTCAGACAAGAGGTCCTTGCTGAGTACAGTTTCAAGCTGTACAAGTTCCATCAGAGAGTATCTTCAACCTATAGACACCTGTGACCCCATCAGAGGGCACCATCAGTCTGTTTAAACCTCACGTGTGAAAACAGTCAACCACCCGAGTGGAAATCTGTACTATATTTCAAAGAAAAATTCATACTGTGTAGTGTAATGCTGCTATCTATCTGTAAAGATATATCCCATAGTGATAGTTAGAAAGATAATGCTAGCTGTTACTGAGTCATTCATTTACGAATGTGTTCTATAACAGAGTGCAGATGAAAACCTGACATTAACTTGATGTGTACTACAACAAAGCAGCCAATACTTGTGGAAATACCATTACTAAACATGAAAGAGGTAAGGTGCACATGAGGTGTTCACTTGTCATATACTAACTCAGTTTTCTGCAACAAGTGCCCAATCTGCTCTGTGTAGCTGTGGATAGAAGCAGAGCTTGTCTTTCCTTAGACATTCACACAGCACCTTGTCAGCTTTAACAGTCCGGTGAAAGCAATACGGATAGATCTAAATTTATGCATATCTGCAGTTGTAACTGTGGGAAATAGTTTGCAATGTGAAAGGCTGAAGAGAGGTTGTTTAAGTTTGCAATAAACATACCAAAGCAGGGTCTTTTTTGAGTGGGAGTTATAAGTCAGCAGCATGCATTTTTCACGCCGTGTTCTCAGCGTAAACCAAGGGAGGTGGAGACAGGTGATTCCTCTCATGGCTGGGCAGTGTTGTCAGGCAAAACAAGCATTGCTGGGATGTGTTTCTCACACCTGGAAGACCTCACCCCTTCAGGTGGTGAACCGTACACAGCATTCAAGGTGTAGGACATCCTGTGGAACACGCTCTGAGCAAAGTCGGTGTGCTGGTGGATTGCTTGCTCCTCCCTCTACTCCACTAAGGTCACAAGGAAATCTGTCCTGTCTGTTGTCACATGCTGAAGGATGTTTACTTCTTGCACACAGAACTGGTTTACAGACTTCGGTGAGGTTTCTTCACTCAGGTGAAGGCAGGGGGGCCAAGCACAGCACAGACGTTCCACAGACAGAAATGGGGGACAGTGGTGGAAGAGAGAATCGGCAGATGCACATTGTGTCTGAATCGGAAGAAGCCAGTGGAAGGCAGGAGACGGAAGACGGGACACAAGCTGTCTCCACGGAAACAGACGACGAGGTGAAGCAGTTGACGCAGCAGATCATGAAGGCTGCAGGGCAGAAGGACGTGATGGTGTCATCGTTCCCGCTGCCTCAGGTGGAGAAGTTGGTGGAAGGCCTGCGTCAGTGCGGCTGGCAGTCGGCTCACATCCTCTCCCTCCTCTCCACCCACCCCTCCTTCCTCCACCACCGCCGCTCCCTCCTCCCCAACGTCCAGCTCCTGTCGACGCTGGGCTTCGAGGTCAGAGAGGTCAGGGCCGTCGTGGAGAGCCTGCCGCTCATCGCGCAGACGCCAAAGTCCCAGATCCTCCAGGCCATGGACGCGTTGCGAGACCTGGGCTTTGGGGAGGACACGGTGTTCAGAGCCGTCTCCAGCCACCCCCCTCTGCTGCTGGCGTCCAGAGCCACTCTGTCTGAGAGAGTCACCGCGCTCAGGCAGCTCTTCAAGTCTGCAGATGTCGTCGCTCTGGTCATGAAGTGTCCCCGCCTTCTGACCGATCCCTGGAAGGAGGTCAAGGCCAAGTTCGATTACGTGTTCCACCAGATGGGCGTGACGCAGAAACAGATGCTGCACGCAGCGCTGTTCAACCATTCGCTGTCGTACATCCAGCAGCGTCACACCTTCCTGGTCAGGGCTGGCTTCTTCAGCACCGCCAAAAGGCAGCAAGGGGAGAGAAGTCCCAATGCCAGGCTGGACCAGATCATCACTTCCTCCGACAAAGAGTTCTGCCGGAGGTTTGGCAACTTTGATGTGGCGGAGTATCGGGTCTTCTGCCGGATGCTTGACAAGGAGAAGGCACTGCGTGATGTTGATTCGGACGATGATGACTGAGGGCTTGGAGAAGTGATTATGGCTGTTTCTTGCAGGTGATAGTGTAGCCCTTTCACTGTCATAGGCAGCCATAGTCGGCATTGAGGGGTTGTGTTAAAAGGACAGTTTTTCCACATTGTAACAAAGGTTGGCAGCTGCAGCCAATTTCCCTGTCGATAGAACAATGACTAACCTTTGCTCCCTCACCAAGTTTGCAGTGAACAAGTCCATTGTGTTGTTATGAGTGATAGGAATCGACGCCTGTGACTTGTATTGTATTGTACTACTCTTTTTTGTCACAACAGATTTCTCTGTGTGAAATTTTTGCGCTGCTCTCCCCAGGGAGAGCGCATCACTACACTGAGTGCCACCCATTTTTTTTTGTATTTTTTTCTGCCTGCAGTTTTATTTTTTTAATTTTCGAAGTGGATTTTTTCTGCAGAATTTTGCCAGGGACAACCCTTTTGTTGCTGTGGGTTCTTTTACGTGCACTAAGTGCATGCTGCACTCAGGACCCCGGTTTATCGTTTCATCCGAATGACTGTATGACTGAGAGTGAGAGCATCGCATCGGAAATATGTGGCGATTGGGAAGTGTTTTTCATACAGGAACGTGACAGTGAAAGAGTTAAACTTAAGATAATGTGTATTATGCTGTCCTTGTGAAAATGATTGCAATTCTGTGTGTTATGCTCTACATATGAAAATGATTGTAATTCTGACCAGAGATCATTAGATTTTCGACACGTGTGCTGGATTAAGAAGAAAAGAAAAAAGCTCCGTGTCATTTTTAGGGCATTTGCTGAGCTGTTTCACGTTGCTTGTTGATTTATTATATGCAGCATATGGTTCTATAATTACATGTGATGGTTGTGTGATTACTGTGCATGTACATATGTGATGTGGGATGTGTGTGCTTTTCGTTGCATTGCATATGTGATGTAATATTGTTTTTTCAATTACGTGCATGTGTGGTTAGTGTATGCCTCCTGGTTTTGAAGATGTGGTTCTGAAGTTCTAAAATGTGCAGTTTTTTAGGCATGTCATAATCGTTGACATGATGACGTACTCGGCTGTGTGTCTTAGTACTGTCCTTGACACAGAATTTGATGAAACAGAGCAAACTGACAGGCCTAGTTTGCATCATTTTGACATGGCATACTATATGACACAAAACTATAATGTTTTGCTTTTTTTGGGGGGGGTGGGGTGGCATGTCATAATCGATGAATGATATTTGGTGTATGAAGATATGTGTCTCCATTTACACTTTATTCCCGTGTTGATGCTGGGGGTGGTTTTAGAAAATTATTTTTAGTATTCCTCCCTCTTTGAGAAATCTGTGCTAGAAATTTTCCTTTTTTTCCTTCACATTCAGTCGAGTGGTATAAGCATTCTAAATTATTACACCTATTGGTTACATTTTCATGGTTTGTGGGGCCAAAACGGAAAAAGGAAGATGGTAGCACGTTAATTTGGTGTCATATACTGTACCATGTCAAACTGATGCAAACTAGGCCTATCGGTTTGCTCTGCTTGGCCAAATTTCGCGCGGCAAACAGTGAAAAGACGCCCCTTCTTGCCCAGTCCACTCTTAGCCAATCAAACGCCTCTAAAAGCTATATGTGCTGAATCATTCCTTTGGTCAAGGCTCTCCACGCCATCTTGTCAGGTTTTCGCTCTGTCAAAACGGAAGAAGCAAGATGGTGGCACGTTAGTTTTGTGGCTGAATCCACATCAAAATTGAGTGCAATGGCTGCTGGAAAAAGAGGAAGCTAGTCAGGGATACAGAGGGGAGGTAACCTACTTCCGGGAGGTTATCGGCCGTAGCTACTTTCGTTTTCTCTGCATAGGCGGATAGTAGTTTGCACAGGACAGGAATCAGACTCCCTGCCGGAGTCTGCACTAGTGGGTCATGGTAAAGTATGTTAGATAAACGTAATTTTAGGAAAAAAAATTTCCTTAGAAATCCATTGAAAATGGGTTACAAATTCTGCAAAAAGTATTTAATATCTGTATGCACAAAAATTGCCGGTAAAATAGGTTTCTTAATTCAGGATGTTAAAAATAGGACTTTACCTATTAAGTTATCTGTCCACTGTCTTTGGTCATTTCTTCGCTTCACTTTGTGGTCGTGTTGGCCTGGGTTCCTGGACATGTTGGCATTCGTGGTAACGAAAGGGCGGACCTGCTGGCCAGGAACGCTGTAAAGAAAGAATTATCCAGATCCTTTGTACCATACACAGACATGAAGCAGAAGGTGAACACTTACGTTAAGGATCTTTGGCAAGAGGAGTGGAACACCCAGACGGACAACAAGCTCTTTCAGATCTGTCCAGACCTAAAACTGTAAAAGAGACCCTCCCTTCAGGGGTGAAGAACAGAAAGGAGGAGTCTGTGCTGTGCAGACTGCATGCGGGGCACACGAGAGGCCCCTCGATGTATTCGCTGTGATGAGCCTCTCACCGTGAAACACGTGCTCCTTGACTGTTGGGATCTGCATGACATTAGACACAGACATTACACGGCGGTTTCTTTGAAGACCTTGTTTCGTGATGTCCCTCCGTGGGCGCTGATGGACTTCTTAAAAGAAGTGAACATTTTTAACCAGATTTGAAGGTTTTAAACTATGGAAGTTTTTAAAAAAAAACCAACTTTGGAGTGGAAAGTTTGAAGTGGTGACTCGTTTTAATTGTTTTTACCCTTGTAGTAGTTATTAACGCGGCGATAGCCTTGAGATGGCCTTAGTGGTCGGTGAGGCTCTAAGCACCATAATTTCATTTCATCTTCTATTTCCATTCGTGGTACTTCTCCCCAAACTAGCGAGTTCTGTCATACACTCCATTTATTGGCAAGTATACCTATCGCATTTGCTCTGTTGGCCAGTTTTTGTGGTTAAGCGCTGAACGACTTGACCTAACTTTGGGCGCAAGCCAAGAGGTTTCCATGCCGAAGCGATTATTGTTGTCAGTAGTGGGCTTAGTGGTGGGCTGTGCCCTGTATTTGTTGAATCAGAACAGGCCTTACTTAACTCACCACTGACGTGACAGTTTCCAAAAAGGGGGTGTGGCTTCTTCAAGGGAGGGTGCGGCTTCTTCAAGGGAGGTGTGGCTTGTTCAGGAGGGTTGGGGGTGTGGCTACAGAGAGGGTGTGGCTTGAGAGGGTTTATGACAAGCAGTGTGGAGGTAATGTCATTCAAACTGCACAAATAATGGGGTTTGGGGGGGGGAGGGGGGGAAACACCATGAAGAAAAAGCTTATTTTCCAGAGCTGTTTGCTTCATCTTATGTGTGTTATGAGTTCACATTTTGTTTTAATGTTTATTTTGTGAAATGTGTCTGTCTTTTGATATATGCTTTTTTGATGGTGTGTGTGTATATATTTGTACTGTAAAAGTGTGTGTGTGTGTGTGTGTGTGATTTGTTTTTCATGCTTGTTTGCAGAGTAATGATAATAACAATTATTCTGGATTGAACTGTAAATTGCTCTTGAATTGTTTTCATTCTCTCTCTCTCTCTCTCTCTCTCACACACACACAAAGAGCACACACACAACCCAAGTGACAACACAACCCAGCACAAATCCTTTTTCAATGTTTTATTGACACCCATGAAACATGTAAAATGTTAAAAAGGGGAGACAAAACAAACAAACAAACAAATGACGAGTGAAGAACATAGCACATTAGCAGTGACACAGACACTACGGGGCCTAGACAGAAGCAAGCGGTCACGTGTACAATAATTATGTCACCTGTGCACCAACATTCCAGCATCGACACACCTCTCACACCACCCTCACTTCACCCTCAAGTGACTGTCAGACGATGAAACACCACCAACACTTCAACAACCCACGTGCTGACAACCACAACATCTGTTGCCACCTTTGCTGAAGTGTCCGTCAACGACAGTGTCATGGCACCTGTCTGTCAGGGCAAAGCTTGACATGTCACTGACATGACAGTAGCATAGTGTCACACTGATGCTGATGACACAGGAATCAGAAAAAGTGAGAGACAGATGACTGTTCTCACAGAGCAAAAAAAAAAAAAAAAAGTCTGTAAAAGATTGTTCTCCTGGGAAAGAAATGGACAGAAAGGAAGAAAAAGAAGAAAAAAAAAAGAAGTTTACAAAGCCAGAATATTACAGATGGCATTATTCACACAAGTAACTGGGGAGAGAATAAAAAAAAAAAGGATTACAGACACCCAGTTAACTGTCCGCGCAGAAGCATGGAAAATACAGGTCATAATATAGATTGTACTGTTAACGAAAAGATGTGAAGTTGATGGACAGTACGGAAAGGATACAGGCCATGATGTAGATTGTACTGTTAACAAAAAGACGTGAAAATGATGGATTACTGTTAACGAAAAGACGTAAAAATGATAGTAAGGAAAGGATACAGACCATGATGTAGATTGTACTGTTAACAAAAAGACGTGAAAATGATGGAGTACTGTTAACGAAAAGACGTAAAAATGACAGACAGTAAGGAAAGGATACAGGCCATGATGTAGATTGTACTGTTAACGAAAAGACGTGAAAATGATGGAGTACCGTTAACGAAGACATGAAATTGATGGACAACAACAGCAAAAGAATACAGGGTCCACATAAAAGCCTGCAGCACCTATGGAGGTAAAATATATGCACAACATCTAAAGCATTTACACAGGTAAAACATCCAAACACCCATAAAAGTGGGGAAGAAAACACGGAAACACCCACAAAGGTAAATAAGCGTTCACCACGCACAACATTTAAAAGGCAGAGAAAAAACCAGAACACTCAAAAACACCAAAAAGCACTCACACTCACAAAGGTTTAACTGTTTTCATGTACAACATTTAAAGGCAGAGGAAAAAAAGCAGTTGTTGAGACAGAGCAAGAAAAAACACTTGTACAGTGTTTACACCAAGCATGTTTATAAGGTAAGCCAGTGTGTGTGGTTCGTCCGTCGGGATCGACGAGGACCATCTAGTCATCCTGGGGGTGGGTGGGTTGGGCTCTGTGGATGCGCAGATGACTGGTCAAGCCAATCCACGCCCGGAAGGTTCTGACGCAGTGTGGACAGGGGATGGTGGCGGCTGTCGGGGACTTGCTGGCACTGCTTTTCCTGACCTGTCTGCGTTGCTCTGCTGCAGCGATTCTGTTGGCCTCACAGGATTTGGCGCCTTTGTGGACAGCTGAACGCCACTTTGGTCTGTCCATTGCATTCAGCTCCCATGTGTTGTGGCTGATGTTGAAGGCCTTCAGATAAGCTTTCAGAGAAGGTGAAACAATGCAATGTGGACAGGGAGAATGGCTTTAACGCAAGCATGGACTGATGCAACGTGCTCTCACACCTAATTCCGCAGACTGTCCAGATGTACAGGGGAAAAAATGTTACACTAGTACTGTATACCCCAATGGTTACCACTAGCAAATAACCAACAAGAAAGTCTTTGTTATTGACTTTGTAATGTACGTAACGTTGTCATGCGGTAGAAAAGTGCAATTTTGTCATACGGTAGAAAAATGTGTAATAAATTTTAGGTCTGTGGAAAGAATCCCACATGGTAAGCTCATCATAGTAATAGGTTAGCACACTGATTTAGAAAGATGCAATTGTACAAGTAAGGTAAACCCAGAAAAAGAACACATAGGTTGCCTAACACAAAGACAGACTGGTACATTCATGACATGATGTCTGTTTATACATGTAAATACATAAATCTGTATTGTATGGATCCATTTCTTCTTTGAGTGTTTGGGGGGTGTGGGTACATGAAGCTGTAGATTGTTTACACACAAAAAGCAACAACAACATACTTAAAATAGTAAGCTGTTTATAAAAAACCATATATGCAAACAAATTACGACACACTGGATTTTCTTTCAATTCACCCAGGAGTGAAGAATATTCCAAAATATACTTATATACATCAATGTCATACTTAGATATTTTTACATATAAATAAAAGTACACTGTTTTTGGGGAATCTTAATAAACATGTATGGAAATAAGAGCTTCCAAATAAAAGTAACATTGTAAAACAGGAAAAAGAAAGTATGTTTCTATGTTGTTTATAGATGGATTATAAATGGTATGAGCAAAGTGCGTCAAAAATGAGAAAAAAAAATTGCACAGAAAAAATTTTTGTGTTGTTTATAAACAAATGAAACAAAAATTCTAAAGGGAGAAATTTGCTATAAAAAAAATGTTGCATAAAGAACTCGACAAAAACAGAGAACTTGTATTCTTAGGTGCCATGTCTACACTCAGTGTGATTACTTCAATGCTGGTGTGAACATCAACACTTTTTACCCAAGTACTGATTTTATCTGTGAAACCCAGTTGCTTCCCTTGGATCAAATACATTATTTTCCCAAACTGCTGTGGACTTCATCAGTTTCCCTTTCTCAATCAGCTATATTCTCACTCAGTGCTTTTAGCTTGCTGGCTTTAGCCTATAGGACATTCACTGTTTCAAGGGCACTGAGTGTGATTTTGAGGACATGTGTGTTTTGCGTATGAAGTACAGCTTCAACAGGATCTTCAGTGCAGGTGCACTGATGGAGTACATATGATAATGATGATGATAACAATAATAATAACAATAATAAAATAATAGCAATAATAATAGCATGAAAAGGAAGACTTGGCAACAAATAGGAAAGATACTGTACATCGATTAAAAAAAAAAAAAAAAAAAGAGATTATTCGTCATAAGGTACATAATTTGTTTAAATAGTTATTTCTTAACAATCATTAAAAAGTAGAATAAGAAGAAAAAGAAGAGGAAGAAAAAGAAAATGAAAAACCCAAACACTAATGATAATATTACTTAAGAAAATGAAAAACCCCAAAACTAATGATAATATTACTTCTACTAAGACTGCCAACAAATGGGGAAAAAATACACCATAATAATAACAATGATTATAATAACAATCATTATTATTATTATCATTATTTAAATCATTCATAAGTAGAACTCATCACCAGATAATAAATTGTCCTAATATTCAACAACAAAACATAATTGCTAGCCAACACAGATACCCTGAAAAGAGCAGCAAGTTACCAAGAAGATCTCTGCAGACTGACACACTGCTGATGACGGAGATTCCTGCAGACACGTACACACTGTCAAAGACAAGGCATGTTAAAAGGACGTCAACAAAAGAAGAGCAGCTCTATGGCGTCGCACTGGACAGGCAGCACAAAAGGCGGAAGAAAGACCACACCTGTGCGGAAGTCAGGTGTGACAGATTAACTCCAAGCAAAGGCAGCACAGCAGTTAACGTCGCACACGGAACGACAGTGATTAGCACAGGGCAGGAAATAAAGAATTAAAGGAAACAGTAGCAGCCTTCAGTGCTGACAAATATGCTCGATGCAGAAAAGACTCAAAATAATAAAATAGAATAAAAATACCCAGCATTTGGCTGCAATAGAAAAAAAGCAATAGTCACTGAAACAAAAACTGGTACCACGGTCTGAAATCAAGAACAACCAATCATGATTCAAAACAGCGTTTACCCACAAATGCGTGCATGCAACACACACACACACATACATACAGACACACTTGGACACACACACCGACACACTGCAGGTCAAATATATGAAAGCAGACACATGCAGAACCCAGAAGCAAATCCATGTCATGGCTATGAAATATTATTTAGTACACAAAATATAATTTTCACTAATATCTTATAACTGCCTATCAAGCAACTCCTATTTCTGACTCTTTTGTATATACTGTAGACATTTAGCAAAAAAAATATAAAAAAAATAAATAAATAAAAAAAAAAAAAGGTAGAGCATTCCCAATTGCCACAACTCATTACAGTAAACAAACATTTAAAATGCAACAGACAGACAGGAAAATAATACACAGAAAGCAAGGCTTCAGGAAATATTTCCAATCATGTACGTACGTTAACCATCCCTGATGTCATTTACTGACAGCACCACCTCGTATATATAACCCGTCCATACCTACCTCCGTCACGTCTCGCTGACAGTACCACCTCGTATATATAACCGTCCATACCTATCTCCGTTTCGTCTCGCTGACAGCACCACCTCGTATATATAACCGTCCATACCTACCTCCGTCACGTCTCGCTGACAGTACCACCTCGTATATATAACCGTCCATACCTATCTCCGTCACGTCTCGCTGACAACACCACCTCGTATATATAACCGTCCATACCTACCTCCGTTTCGTCTCGCTGACAGCACCACCTCGTATATAACCGTCCATACCTATCTCCATCTCGTCTCGCTGACAACACCACCTTGTATATAACCGTCCATACCTATCTCCGTCACGTCTCGCTGACAGCACCACCTCGTACATAACCGTCCATACCGACCTCCGTCTCGTCTCGCTGACAGTACCAACGTTCATGCATAACAGCAGGACCGCAGGCACACACCACAATACTGATACCATCTCCAACAATTCGTTCTGATCTAAATCTGATGGAGGAAGAATAAATACACCTCCATTAACAGTGAGAATAAGGCTGAGTGGTTGAAATCACTGTCGTCGTTTAAAAAAAAAAAAAAAAAAAAAAAAAAAAAAATCCTGCTGTTTTTCTATTAACATATAATTGTTGGCATTGCTTTCCAAGAAAAAGACACAGACACACACACACACAAAAAAAAAAAAAAACCACAACAAAGCACAAAAGTCCCCCCAAACATGCCCACTACAGAATACGCTGCAAACAAACTGATAAACTATTTACACACACATGTGCAAACAACAAACAAACAAACCTGCAAACAAACAGAAAGCTGGCTTTCGAGGTAAGTTACCGACTGAAATCAAAGCGTAGTGAAGCAAACTGAACACACAGCTTCTTGTTTCTCCCTCAAAGTGAAGACTAACTCAAATCTGGTTGGGGAAAGGGGGGGAAAAAAAAGAAAGAAAGAAAAAAAAAAGAATTCCCTGAAATTGCAAATCAAATGAAACACAATTTTAAACATCAGCAATATGCATAAAAATAATAAATGCTGTGAAATTGGAATACTGAACACAAAATACTTCAAAGTTTCGACAAAAAAGCGCAATGTTCAAAAACCATATCAATGCTGTGACAAAAGTCATGATAAAAACAAAATCAAAGTTGTGATAAGAAGCATAGGAAAAAAGTTAAGTAATATTCAAGTCATGACAGTAAAAAATAAACATAATGAAACTTGTATGAAATTTATAACAAGCACAGCAAAATAATATCAAAGTTGCGACAATAAGAATATGACAAGATAATCTCAAAGGTCTGAGAAGTACAACAATAAAATCTCAAAGGTATGACAAACAAAATAATATCAATGGCATGATAAAACAACGAAAGATAACACAAGATCAACAGCATGACAGACATAAAAATAGAGCATCAAACAATATCAAAGCTATGACAAAAACAACAACCCCCAAAACCCAACTAAATATAAAGATGAAAGCTGAGCAGTTTGAAGTTCCAAGCATGCAGACTGATAGTGATACTACGCCACATCTGCCTGAAAAGGAAAAAAAAAAAAAGAAAAGAAAAAAAAAGACATGGGTATCAGTGGCCTTTTTTGTTTTATTTCTTAAAAATAGTCTTTCTTCCAAACATACTACAGATTATAACAACACTAAAAAAGCATGCACTGGTTATACTACACTATAAAACAGAAAAAAACAACATGAAGAAGAGTGAATTCAGATCTAAAGAGAAAGAAAAACTCAAACAAACACACACCAGAAAACCCTTCTCATATCAACCCAAACACATTCCTAGTAGCAAGCAGATAAAACAAAACAACAACAACAAAAACAAAAGAAGCAAGAAGACTGTCTAAGCTGAAGCTGACTGCGTGAACCCTAACCAAAGAAGCAAAAAACAAACTGACGTAAAACAACAGCTGCTTTCTTCATTGCACTCTTTCAATGACACACACACACACACACACACTCACACACACACACACAACACACACACACACACACACACACACACACAACACACACACACACACAAAAAAGAACGTTTGGCCGTTCCAACCGAAACTCAGTCCGACAGATTCTTGAATGACCCTACTAAATGCATACACATTACATTCCAGGCTTTTCAACCGCAAAACAAAAAAAAACTTTGTCCGGTGATAAACATGTAATATCTTCTTCTTCATTCGTGGGCTGCAACTCCCACGTTCATTCGTATGTACACGAATGGGTTTTTACGTGTATGACCGTTTTTACCCCACCATGTAGGCAGCCACACTATCAAATTACTATGTAATATCAAATCTAAACATGGATTGTCAATCACAGTACAGATCTCATTCCTGTCTGATCTGCTGTCTTTCTAACAAGCAACACAGTAAAAAAAAATACTGATGAGCATTTTAATACTTAAAAGAAAAAAAAAGGATGAGCATTTCAAGCATGTAAAAAAACAAATTACTGCAATAAAAAGTGCTCACACACAACACAGAATCAGATTAACGTGCCCCAGAGGCTATATCGTGTCTGACAACAAATTGTATCAACTTCAGATCAAAAGAAATCTACAGCTCTCTTCACGTTCAACATAGAAAACATGGCTGATAAAACATTAAAAAAACAAAACAAAACCATCTTAAAAACAAAACAAAACAAAAAACCACCAAAAACTGACAGATTCCCTTTAACACAAACCAGAGAATAAACAATGAGAACAATAACAATCATTATTATTATTCATTTTTTAAATACATTTATCTGTCTATCTATTTCAAGTTGCTAACTCACAGCTGTGATTAAAAAAAAAAGAAAAAAAAAGAAGATTACACTGACGACACAAACCACTCTGTTTCACGTTTCACCTCTGCTCATATGACACACCCTGATGTGTTTTGTGTCACAGATGTGTCTACTGTTGTTAATGTGCTCAGGAGTTTTTTTTTCCATACATGCTGTTGTACTGATGTCATAATCTGCACACTCTGAACGATCATTTCCTAGACCATCAATGGTGCTTTTGACCATTGTACAAACTCAGTATGACTGTGAGTTGTAAACATGACATAGACAATTTAATGAACTTGGCAAGACCATGTGTCAAAATATAGATCTGTTATTGTAGCATAGCTTGGCAAGACAATGTTAAGCTATTCCTAACATATGGTTACAAAACTTGGCAAGACAATGTTACTAAGATAAACCTTATATATAGTAGCAAAACCTGGCAAAATGATGTTAAGATAAACCCAGCATGGAAGGAGAATGTGACAAGACGAGGTTAAAATAAATTAAATAAAACATGGCAAGATAAGGTTTCAATCAACCAAATAAACTGTGACAAGATGACGTTAAATAAACCAAATGAAACATGGTAAGATGACATTAAATAAACCAAATAAATTGTGACAAGATGACGCTGAAATATACCAAATAAAGCGTGAGAAGATGACGTTAAATAAACCGAATAAATCGTGACAAGATGAGGTTTAAAAAAAACCCAAATAAAACATGGCAAGATGAGGTTTAAATAAACCTAATATTTGGGGTGGGAGGGGTGGGGAGCAGGGGTGTTGGGGGGCAAAGTATTCTTATCATAGCTTTCAAAGTGTATGTGTCCGGCAAGATAACAAGAAATCAACCTCCCGTGATTGTGCCAACTGAACACAATACTTGTGCCAACACATAACAGAAAAACTAAGACATACATGGCAATGCAACTAACCAAAAAAAAAAAGACAGTTCCTAACGCCGTGTATATGTAGTGGCAATTACATCACCAACCGTGGCAATATAGAGTTGCAGTTTACTTTGTCTTCCCTCTGCTAAACTCGTGACGTAGTTCCCATTACAGTATACAACCCCACAGTAAACTCCTTCTTTCCATCACACAATGAATCCATCCTGGTTGGTGCATGCTGGGTATTTTTGTTCCATAATCCACTCCGTTTCTCAATAATGATGAAGATAAATAACACGTTAAAGAAAAAAAAAATCACCTCATCAATTCTTACACAAACAGTGTAGTATCAATAATGAAATTTCTCTTCAAAATGAAATTGAAAATCGTTGGAATGTTGATATTATACTGGTATACAATGTATAAGGGACATAACCACTAATACTTTAAAGTTGATTGCTTCCCATCTTCACCTCTAATGCAGACAACACCTGACATAGGAGTGCAAACACCCAATGACGTCGCTGGACTGAGCACACACACAAATATAAAGCTGAGTTGTTCCGTGAGCAAAATCTGACCACAGACAATATTGGTCTGTGAAGGTCGCTGATATAGCAGCAATACCTTGGGCCGGACGCAAGAGGAAACACACAGGGCACGACAAATATGGATTTATAAATCAGCTTCAATAACCAGGGAATAAGACTGGATACATCCACTTGGACACAAAGAAGTTGAAGTTCATGGCACATGCAACCTCCCCCAAAACTTTCCCCTTCCACTCTCCTTTCCACTGAGCAAACAGTCATACAGAATTGTTTTTCTTTTGCTCCACAATAAAAAAAAAACAACAACACAAAAAACCAAAAACAACCAACAGCTGTTAGCACAACAACAAATTCTTTGAGCTTTTTTTCTTCTGTTGCAGACACTGGTAAAAGCGATTAGTATGAAAATAGATTTGAGACAGAATGTCACACACACACACACACACACACACACACACACACACGGCATGTTTCCGCTGCATGGCACAAATCCAGACACACACTGCCAGGAAAGAGAGAGGGAAAATCCTAAATGAAGTCAATCCTAAATGGAGAAAACCCTAAATGAAGTCAATCCTAAATGGAGAAAACCCTAAATAAAGACAATCCTAAATCAACACAAACTGGTATAAAGACAACCTTAAATGAAGTAAATGAAGACAAACTTCAATAAAGACAGTCTATATAAAGTGAAGACATTCCTAAATATACACGATAAAAAGACCAATCCGAATGAAGACAAACTAAATCACGATAATCTGAATGAAGACAAACCAAAATGAGGACAATGTAAATGGAGACAAAACTGAATGACTGCAATCCTAAAGACAACTTAATCAAAAATGAAGACAATATCTGCATGTACACACAACCACACTGGAATTATCATCTTTTTACATATCATAAATGCTGCATCTTAAAAAGAATAAGTACTTAAAGAACAATGATTTACAAAAAGAGAAGAAAAAAAAAAGTCAAAATTAAAAGCACACCTATTTTCATGCCCAACACCGGGCAACACAACGTACCGTAATGCAACACAATGTACCGTTATGCAACACAACACAACACAGGGCAAGAAGAAGAACCGTGTGAAAAAAACCTGACTGCACAACCGTTCACAGTGAATCCAGCCAGGTTCCGGAGTGAAGAGTACCAGGTCTTGTGACACACATACCAGGTCTTGTGACACGGATTACCTGGTCTTGTGACATAGATACCAGATCTTGTGACACAGATACCAGGTCTTGTGACACAGATACCAGGTCTTGTGACACAGGTACTAGATCTTGTGACACAGATACCAGGTCTTGTGACACAGGTACTAGATCTTGTGACACAGACACCAGGTCTTGTGACACAGGCACCAGGTCTTGTGACATAGGCACCAGGTCTTGTGACAGACACCAGGTCTTGTGACACAGACACTAGGTCTTGTGACACAGGCACCAGGTCTTGTGACACAACACACCAGATCTTGTAACACAAATACCAGGCCTTGTGACACAAATGCAAGGCCTGACACAGGCACCAGGTCTTGTGACACAGGCACCAGGTCTTGTGACACAGGCACCAGGCCCTGACAAAGAACAACAAAGTATTGTTGACTGTCTTATGACCGTGGGTCCACACACAAACACACACACACACATCACAAACACACACACACACACATCACAAACACACACACACACACATCACAAACACACACACACACACATCACACACACACACACACACTGACAACAGAGACCCACACAAGGGACACAGAACAAGGACCTGTAATGTGACAACAAGACCGACACTGGATTTTCCGTGCATGAAACAAGCAGCCATTGAAGCACTGGGAAGCTTTCCACACATAACCTCTCACACTTATTTCACTCACTTTCCCCCCATCAGACACAACAGTGTGCTGGACAAATCCTTATACACTGAAGACACCATGAGCCAGGCGGACAAACATCAAAGACAAAACACCGCACACGCGCTCCTCATGAAAAACGACAACAAAGTTTAGCAGATGCCAGACAAAGCGGTAAAAACCCAACGCCATGGTCAGTCTAACATTGTAGAAGATCCAGTTCCACGTTCTAGCGAGCAGAAGCAGAAAACCGTCGAAAAATAGAGTCTTTCACTGTGACTACGTCTAAAGCAAAGTGACAGGGGAAAAAACGGACAAGTGACCTCCATAGCGTGTGATGGAACGACAGAAACACTGTGCATGACGCAAGGCTGACTGATAGATGTATGGCGAAGCTCTAAGTACTAATCCTGACTCCACACAACGCCCCCTTGTCTCAAAAATAAATTGGGGTGTGTGTGTGTGTTGGGGGGAGCAGGGGCAGAAGCAGAACATGTCATCACAGCCCTTCACAACATGTACATATAAAAAAATAAACCGTCAACCCGCCAGTCTGCAATGAATGCCGACGTCCCGCAGTCAGGGACAGAATGAAGCCAGGGGATTGATCCCAGGTTCCCCCCCCACACACACACACGACCGATCAAAGTTCCAGACTTTCCCCAGACCAGACCGAACATTTTCCATGCCATAGACAAATCCAAACTGAAACCAGTACTGGTCTGCAGTACAACCTCTGACAAAAAGTCAGTGGTTATCCTGGTACTAGAGTTCAATTTCCATCACTTTTGGTGTAGCTGTTCGAAAACTTTTCTTTCTTTTCTTTTTTGACGCTTTAAGCTCTTTGCTAAATGGTTCTGGTCAAGGGTTTTATCAAAATTCCTCAGACTTTTTTCAGACCCTGAAGGCCAGGTTTTTAAGCCCTGGAAATGGTTCTCTTAATTATTTTTGGTCCAGGACTTTTCCAGCCCTGAAAAAATGGTTCTCTAACTGAACTCTTTGTCCAAGACTTTCGTCATCCCTGGAAATGGTTCTCTAACTGAACTCTTTGTCCAAGACTTTCGTCATCCCTGGAAATGGTTCTGTAACTTTTGACCACGACTTTTCCATGATTCCATACTGTGTGTGAACCCTGACAATGGCTGAGGGGTCCCAGCATTACGGAACAGACTGGTGGGGGCGACGATGTGGGAATGACAATGTGTTCACTTCCTAACACTGCTGTCTGTGCTGGTTAGGGAGCACTATCCAAAACGGTATCAGTTCTGTGTGCACTGGTTTGGGAGCACTAGCCAAAAATTCTATCAGTTCTGTATGTTCTGGTTCGGGGCATTGTCCAAACTGGTATCAGGTCTGTATGTTCTGGTTTGGGGCACTGTCCTAAATGGGATCAGTTGTGTCTGCACTGGTTCAGGGAACTGTCCAAAACAGTATCCATTCTGCCTCTTCTGGTTTGGGAGGCACTGTCCTAATTGGTATCAGTTCTGTCTGTTCTAGTTTGGGGCACAATCCAAAATGGTATGAGTTCTAACTTGTTTTGGGGTGTACCATCTCTAACCTGGGCTTTCGTTTTGTCTCTAGAGTGCAGCTAGTTGTACTAGTACCAGTTTTGTGAGGAATCTAAAAGCTGCGTATGTCTTTTTTTTTGTGCGCGCGCTCGCGCGTGTGTGTGTGTGTGTGTGTGTGTGTGTGCGTGTGTTCTTTTGCGCAGCAGTCTAGGCGCTGGCCGGTTTGTCCGCTTTCTCTTCTGCGGGTGGTTTTGTCTCCACTGCCGGAGGTGTTGTCTCCCCTGCGGGCTCCTTGGCGGCAGGGGTCTCTGCCTCCTTGGCGGGTGCTGCTGGTTCTGACGCCTGGTCAAAGACACGACTCGTGTTGTACACATCGTGATGTGGAACGACACTCTTGTGTGATGGGGTTGCAAAGAGGGCGCGCTACACACCAACATAGTCATGAAGTATTACACATACACATGTGTGCGCGCGCGCGCACACACACACACACACACACACACTCACTCACACACACACAAACACGCACACACACATATACACACATACTCACGTACACACACACACACACAAACACACACTCACACACACACACTCACACACAAATGCACACACACATACACACACACACACTCACTCACTCACCACACACTCACTCACTCAAACATTTTTTCTTCCTTAGTTTGTCAGCTGTGATTTGCTGGTTTCAGGACACACACACACACACACTCACTCACCACACACACACACACACACAGTCACACACACACACACACACACAGAGGAACGCACCACGTCAATGTCCAGTCTCTCCTCCTTGTCCTCCGGCTCCAGTTCTTTCTTCTCCTCCGGCGCCTGCCCCCCCTCCCCCTCGCCCCCCTCCTCTGCTGCTTTGGCCGGCTCTGCTGCTTCCTTGTCCACCTCGTTCTCCGTGCGCAGTGTGCTGCACAGCGACACCGCCAGTCATGTCGTCAGTGTGTGTGTGGAGTGATGGCCTAGAGGTAACGCGTCCGCCTGGTAAGCGAGAGAATCTGAGCGCGCTGGCTCGAATCACGGCTCAGCCGCCGATATTTTCTCCTCCACTAGAGCTTGAGTGGTGGTCTGGACGCTAGTCATTTGGATGAGACGAGCAATCGAGGTCCCGCGGCAGTGGCATGCATTTAGCGCATGTAAAAGAACCACCACAACAAAAGGGTTGTTCCTGGCAAAATTCTGCAGAAAAATCCACTCATAGGAAAACAAATCAAACTGCATGCAGGGAAAAAAATAAAAATAAAAAGGGTGGCTCTGTAGTGTAGTGACACGCTCTCAATGGGGACAGCAGCCTGAATTTCACAGAGAAATCTGTTTTGATAAAAGAAATACAAATACAAATACAAAATACATCAACACGACCAGTGATGTCATCAGTGTGTGTACACATCAACACGGCCAGTGATGTCATCAGTGTGTGTGTACACATCAACACGGCCAGTGATGTCATCAGTGTGTGTGTACACATCAACACAGCCAGTGATGTTGTCAGTGTGTGTACACATCGACACGGCCAGTCATGTCATCAGTGTGTGTACACATCAACACGGCCAGTGATGTCATCAGTGTGTGTGTACACATCAACACAGCCAGTGATGTTGTCAGTGTGTGTACACATCGACACGGCCAGTCATGTCATCAGTGTGTGTACACATCAACACGGCCAGTGATGTCATCAGTGTGTGTGTACACATCAACACAGCCAGTGATGTTGTCAGTGTGTGTACACATCGACACGGCCAGTCATGTCATCAGTGTGTGTACACATCAACACGGCCAGTGATGTCATCAGTGTGTGTGTACACATCAACACAGCCAGTGATGTTGTCAGTGTGTGTACACATCGACACGGCCAGTCATGTCATCAGTGTGTGTGTACACATCAACATGGCCAGTGATGTCGTCAGTGTGTGTGTACACATCAACATGGCCAGTCATGTCATCAGTGTGTGTACACATTGACACGGCCAGTGATGTCTTCAGTGTGTGTACACATCAACACAGCCAGTGATGTCATCAGTGTGTGTACACATCAACACGGCCAGTGATGTCATCAGTGTGTGTGTACACATCAACACGGCCAGTCATGTCGTCAGTGTGTGTACACATCAACACAGCCAGTGATGTTGTCAGTGTGTGTACACATCAACACAGCCAGTGATGTCATCAGTGTGTGTGTACACATCAACACAGCCAGTGATGTCATCAGTGTGTGTACACATCAACACAGCCAGTGATGTTGTCAGTGTGTGTGTACACATCAACACGGCCAGTCATGTCATCAGTGTGTGTGTACACATCAACACGGCCAGTGATGTCATCAGTGTGTGTACACATCAACATGGCCAGTGATGTCATCAGTGTGTGTACACATCACACAGTCAGTTCTAACCCATGTGTGTGAACGACACAAGTCTGTGTTGTTAACATCCCTGTTTTGGGGGGGGTTCCCCGAGTGTTCATCTGTGTTCTTTCGCTTTCGGTAACGGCTTGCTTCTTTCAGTTCTGTCTCCCTGGCTGCATTACACCAAGGTTCAGAAAATGAAAGAGTTAAAGATATCAACCTCATTAAC
>JAAQRG010015241.1:0-2500 GCA_011634625.1 Babylonia areolata
AAACAATAACAACCTAGCCACCCCCCACATTCCCACCGCCCCCCGCAAAAAAACAAACAAAAACAAACAAACAAACAAAAAAAACTAAGCAACTACAACAGACCAATGTTTAACATCATGTGGGAGAGAGACACAGAGAGAGTCGGATAGAAAAAAAGAACAGAAAGGCGGACAGAGAGAGAGACAGACAGACAGACAGACAGACACAGACACAGACAGAGAGAGAACGAAAAACAATACAAAAACCCTGAAAGTCTCTGAATCCAATTATTTTCTTGGCTTCCAGCCTGAATCTCAAAACAAAAACAAAAACAAAAAATCAAAGACACGCAGATGACATCAACAAAGTAAATAAATAGATGAATAAATAAAATAAAACAAAACAAAAACACATAAAATAACACAACTGAGTAACACTTCTGCCTGGCTTATTCCACTACAAAACAATGCAAACATTTGCTGATAGGCAAAATGAAACAAGATTTTAGGGGGGAAAAAAAAACTGAAATAAATTTGGACGTGCAGTCCAACCAACAGAATGGTCGACTGAGACACAGATACACACAAATGCCCATACATTTAAAAGGACACGAATACAAATAAATAACAAAACAAGCATATAAGTTTTAAAAAAACAAAAAAACACATGAATAAACAAAATAAGAGAATCTTTTATTTTTCTTTTAATTGCGCACCTGCTTACTCTCATCGATCACGAAGATAATGACATTGTGATGAGATTTTCACTTTGTTTTATATATATATATATATATATATATATATATATAGAGAGAGAGAGAGAGAGAGAGAGAGAGAGAGAGAGAGAGAGAGAGAGAGAGAGAGAGAGAACAGACGGAAAGGGATGAAAGAAAGAAAAAATGGAAGATGGAAATACCCAGTAAAAAAATAAATAAATATAATCTACTTGAATAAACAACATTTCTGCTGTCTATCCTTCAACTGCGACAGGCAAAAATTCTGACAGACATGTAGATGAGGTTCTATAAATAGACAAATAAATACACTGTTTCCAATATGCCATGATCAGAATCCCTCCCCACCCCTGTCTGTCTGTCTGTCTGTCTGTCTATCAGTCTGTGTGTGTGTGTGTGTGTGTGTGTGTGTGTGTGTGTGTGTGTGTGTGTGTGTGTGTGTAAGTAACAATCCCTTTCTCCTGCACGAAAGCCACAATTTTTCATCTCTAATATCAATGTGGCACTGTACTTTTTATGTGGGCCTAACCGCTGGACGTTCACATTCCGGCACTACCATCTTTCTCCTGCCTCTCCTCTTCTTCCCCGCCATTCTGGAACTGTTCACATGCAAGGCACACATTACAGCATGCAGGTTGACCCATCTAATAATCCATATCAGCAATCGCTCCGTCATGACAGAAATATGAAACACCCAGCATGCGCCCATCTGAAAACGGAGAGCGTAGGTGCATGCAGCATAAACGCTTAGATGAAAAGATGCTCGTGAAATCTCGCTCGTAAAAAAACCAACCAAAGAAAAAAACAACAAAAAACCAGAGTCTCGTGGGAGCCGATCCTACGACTGCAGATGAAGAAGTCTTGTTCACATCGGAAGACATAAAAACACACTATATGATGATAAATCCCTCAAAAAGAGGCTGAGCTGAATGCGTGTTTAGTTTCAATGTGTGTGTGTGTGTGTGTGTGTGTGTGTGTGTGTGTGTGTGCGTGTGTGTGTCTAAGCTGAATGCGTGTTTAGTTTCAGTGTGTGTGTGTGTGTGTGTGTGCGTGTGTGCGTGCGTTCGTGCGTGTGTGTGACACATAAAACAGATGGTCCGCCTTTTACGTGCGACTTTGTTCTTTTTCAATCCTCTACTGCTTTTCTTTCTTTTTTTCTGCGGTTGTGGGGTACATCCCCAACGTTCTTTCGTGAGTGGGCTTTAAGTAACGTGTGTGACCGTTTTAACCGCGTCGTTTAGGCATCCATTCTCCGATTCTCGCACCCTCAAATGGATCACGGGACATTCAACGTGCGTGTGTGACATTCTGCATACGAATAATTATGCATGCGGAGAGTTTGAGGCACTGAGAGATCTGTACGGGGCGTTTAATTTTGGGAGATCGGGAACACACATCGATCTCCAACGATCAAGGCAACCAGGGGGCCAACACTGAGAATCGAACCCTAGACCTTTAAGACTGAAACTCCAACGCTTTAAACCTATTCGGCTAGCGTGACCGTCCAGTCATGCCATCTAGGGTCCTTAAGAGCCAAGACGTAAGATAAGCGGGAAGATATCTGAAGCAAACTAACAGGCTTTCACAAAGTTAGACGACGACGACGACGACGACGATGCTGCTGCTGCTGCTGATGATGATGATGATGATTGCACGGATTAATCAGAATGTTAAGGAGCCTAGAGAAAAGACTGATCAGAGAAAAGAGGAAAGCTTTTGTCTCATAATGACGACGACGACGACGATGATGATGATGATGATGATTGCACGGACTAATCAGGATGTTA
>JAAQRG010015241.1:10000-15000 GCA_011634625.1 Babylonia areolata
ATGAAACTGAGAATCAAATTTCAGTGCAATTTTACATGCGAAAATATGCTGACACAAACAGATGAGCAAGCATGAAATGAAGAACATTCTAAATAAATGTGACAGAAAAGTTTGCATCACAACAAACATCAAAACTATTTGGTCCAGTTTTCACGCTCCTAACATGAGGATAAAGCACTGTGAAACATCTTTTTTTCTATCATATTTATGTAGAGAGTTGAATAATTTTGATGTTATTACCTGTTACATCCCTCGGGAAAGATTCGTTTCAAGTCTTATTATATTATATCATACTATATCATATTATATTGCATATATTATCAATGTCACATTACATCATATAATGTTACATTATATCATATTATATCATATTTCTCTGAGTTATGTACATTGCCTTAATTTCGTTGTTTGCATTTGATTCTGATGTTGAATTTGAGGTCAGCGCATTGCAGTGATCCATCTTATGTGAAAAACAATAAATAGATGTGTTTCAGTGTCATTACTGTTGATGTCTTCAAGAGCGCCACTGTCGTTATCATTATCGTATTGCTGTCGCCCCCCCTCTTTCTCTTTTCTTTTCATATCTCTGATTTTTCCCTTAGATTTGCATTGGGGAAAGACAAGTACCAAACTCCGATGACAAAATAAACCTTTTTTTTTTATACTAAAACAAGGGGGACTTCCAACGATTTCTCACAATTGAGAGAAAACGTGGGAGGGGAACGACCACGATTTCTCTGTCCATTTCTCACAACCCCCCTCAACCTCCTTCCCACACACACACACACACACACACACACAAACAACGCAACTGTAAATATCGGTCCTGTAGAACCTGAAAAAAATACAAGGAAAAGAAAATTAGGGACAAGTACAGTCCCATTCGTGAAAATATATCTAGAACATGACTGTGACGCTTACCATTCCGTCAATGTTTCACCACAGGATTATAAAAAAAAGAAGAACTAATTTGAACATAGCACATCTATTCATAACAGAGATATAGACAAATAATGACAGGCATGCAAATACTGCATACACGCACCTCACGTCCAAGGTGAAAAATAGAAGAAAAAGATGTAATAAGAGTGCACAACAATCATGTATAAAGGGAAAAAAAAGAAGACAAAATACGTTCAAGGCTTTCTGGAACAGAAAAATAAATAAATAAAAAATAAAAATAAAATAAAATACTGGTGAATGGACCACCAAGGCAGAAAATAATAAAGGAAGAGACAACCGAAAGAAAAAGTGAAAACCAAAAACATAGGACACTCAGGTTTGGCATTTGGACAAAAAGGTTTGCACGAGGACAAACGAGATAAACGCTGAACCGAAAAAGAGGCGACGAAGATGCGTTGATGTCTGGACAAGATTTGGAAATACAACTAACTGACATCGACGGAAAGTTTTGTGATGCTCAACATTGTTCTAACATGCTAGACTCCGATCTAATGTCGAAGCATGGGCAACAACTGCAGTTGTTGTTAAAACAACAACAGCAGCAACAACGAAGCGACAATCGCATAAACACTCCCTCATCCCTTCCCACACTGCATTTCTCCCGGAAGTTCCCTGATCGCACCCTTTCCTGTCCTCCCCAGCTGTTGTGCTTCCCCCCCCCTCCCCCCCCCCCCCTTTCAGTGAGTGTCCTTGACTTCACTTCACCCCCTTCCTTTCCTACAACAATTACCATCGATTTCTTTTCGAATTTTCCCCATCTATTACGGTCCATATTTCATTTCTTCCCGTCTCCCAAATCCTCTGAACTATCTCGGCTTTTTTTTCGGTTTTTTTCTTCTTCTTTTTTCACCCATTACATGCTTTCGCCCGTTGCTGAATCAAGCTAACTTTACTTTCTGCTGGGAAAACTCAATGCGTTAAACTTTAAAAGAAAGTAAATTAAAAAGAAGATAAGTAGGTAAGTAAATAGTGGAGCAGAAGTGGAAAGAATGATGTTGACAAGAGAGTCAAGGTCTTCAAGAGCCACTTATGATACACACTGAAAGAAATAAAACAGATAAATAAACAAATAATAAAACATTAACTTTTTTGTGTTAAAATGTGTTCTGTATTTGTTATTATAATCATATAAAGTTTCCCTTTAAAAAAGGCTTATAAGCAGATTCGACCCAAGCATGTCCGGGTCAGGAATAAGCGGTTCTATTCACAGCACTGACACGGGTCTACCAATGACGTTCAAAAAATATTATCCAAGCATGTTCTTTCAGTGTAATTAATCGACAACGGTAATCGAAGTGGTAACGCCATTTGAATCATGTTATTTTGGTATATCTCGGGCACTTAAGGATTTCTTTCAAGTCCGAGATAAAGGAGACATTCCCATCGCCTCAAACACATCCCAATAATTATGTAGCCGTTTTATTCAGATCTGCAGAGATCTGTGTTCGACAAGCTTCAGTAGTTACACTCACTGAGAAACTACGACACTGTTCATTCAATTTATCTTTTATGTTCATTCTAGTTAATTCAATATCCACTTTAAAACATTTATATGCAGTAAACACGCTGATGATTATTTAGGAAGTTCTTTTAATCCCGCAGTAAATGAGACATTGCTATTGCGTCGGGCACATCCCAACATGTTTTGCCAAGATCTGCACAGACCAGTCCAGACAAGGCTGACCGAAAGACAGTGAAACGGTTGATTCAATTTTTATTTCATATTCTTTCGAAAAGATACAGTGTCCACTTTGAATATTCATGTGCAGTAAACACGTCAACAGTGTAGTTGGTGTCACTGTATGTGTTCTGTCCAGAATTTGAATTTCATTTAATTGCGAACACAAGAAGCGAGGTCATGCGTCTTCTTACCAGACATAGCCTATGTTCCAGAAACTGGGAAAGGGTAATACAGTGTGTGTGTTTTTTTTATCCGGATCAAGCATCAAAGAAACAAACCGTTAATGATCCGGAAAAACGGCAAAATTTGGGAGACGTGCAACCTATAATTGGTATGACTGAGAAGATTTTTTCCTACTACGTTTAAGCCAAATTTGGTATTGGCAGACAAAGTATTTCCAGAGGAAATGGCAATGTTAAAGATTACCACCGACACACAGACACAGACACACACACACACACACACACACACACACACACACACACAACGCTGACCACTCTTCACACAGAAAAACACACATGGGCGCACACTACCGACGAAGAAGAATTGAGACAAGAACAGACAGGAGGGGAGGAATGTGAGGCGTGCTGTGGAAAATAAGTAAAGGATTACACCATCCGAACCACACACACACACAAAAAAAAAGTCACAAAACAAGACAACCAGACAGCTGGTAACAACAATTCTGCGACAGGACGAGGTAAACAACATTTTCAGGCGTCTGGGTGTAAGTTAGATATGAACACAGAAGTGAAAATACAATGTATTCACAACAGTGCCAAATAGCGTTTTGCACAATATATCCCAACATCCTATAGCGGTCGGAAAATGGGTTGTTGTTTGTTTTGCCATGAACAAGTAATAACATCCAGAAACCACACACACACACATACACACAGAGATATCAATCTCTCTCTCTCTCTCTCTCTCTCTCTCTCTCTCTCTCTATATATATATATATATATATATATATATACATCCTAACCTTACTCCCCTAACCCTGACCCTTACTCAACCCTAAACCTATCCGCACCGCCCCCCACCCTTAACCCCCACTAACCCTACACACACACACACACACACACACACACACACACGTGTGTGTGTGTGTGTGTGTGTGTGTGTGTGTGTGTACGCGTCATGGCTATTCTTATTGTTGTCCTTCCCCTCTCTGCCATAATGCTTCAGACCTGTCAAGGGCTCTAGAACCTTTATTTTACCAGCACCTTCACCTCTCCCCTTCTGTTTTCCCCACCCCCGAATTCTGCCCCTAACATTTTTCCTTAAAATTCTCAAGTCCACTACGGCCCAAACTTCATTCTTCCAGCACCTCTAAAAAAAACCTCTTTGGGTCGTCTTGGTTAGTAATACAAAACATATCTTGCTGGCCTGGCTAGTCGTATACTTTAGTTTCTGGCTTGGCTTGTCATAATATGTATTTTACTGGTTTGAAAAATAGCAATGTGCTCATTAATAATTGTGTTTGTGTTATGTTCAGGTAGGTTTGTTGGTGTGGAGGTTGTTCTGCTTGATCTTTGTAGTTGCATTTCTTGTGAAGAGAGAGACAAGAGAGAGAGGGGATGAGAGAGAGTGTATGTGTGCGTGTGTGTGCGCGTGGTATGTGTGCGTGGTGTGTGTGTGTGTGTGTGTGTGTGTGTGTGTGTGTGTGTGTGTGTGTGTGTGGGTGGGTAGATGTGCAATGCGGTTTGGCTGACTGAAATGGAGAGGCACGTAAATTTCAGTAACCTGTGTATTTGTATATAGATATTTCCATTTGGTGCCATTTAATTTATCTTTTTATTTTCTATTCATTTTATTTGTTTGTTGTTTTCTTCTTATGCTGGACATGTGCTGCTGCCAAAAAGAAAATCTCTGTACCAAAGTATAGACAATAAAGTTTGTGTATTTTGTGTGTATTGTATTGTATTGTATTTGGTACTGATGAGAGTTCTGTCTGTCACCAAAAAAATCTCAACTTTTGAACGCTTAGGACAAAGTCGTGATGACTGTATTTTTATTCTCACCGTGTCAGCCTGGTGGTGTAGGTAGGGAAATAACCCAGATACATACCGACAGAACGTGCATTAACGTACTGCCTGTGTATGTTCGAGGCAGGTTAATGATACCATCTATCGTCGTTGCGGTGATTGTGGTGTAGGTAGGGAAATAACCCAGATACATACCGACAGAACGTGCATTAACGTACTGCCTGTGTATGTTCGAGGCAGGTTAATGATACCATCTATCGTCGTTGCGGTGATTGTTCTTATTCGTTGCCAGTTTAGTGCAAGTAATTAAGTCTGGAAAAAAAAAAATTTCGGGAAGGCAGTTTCACAGGCCACCAAAAACCCAGTCC
>JAAQRG010015241.1:20000-21915 GCA_011634625.1 Babylonia areolata
ACATCGCCAGTCGTGCCGACTGTGACCAGCAGAACAACAGAAGATGTAACTGCTGTCCCGACTATCCGGGGTAGAATTTGATTATAGAGGAGAGTGTCTTGCCCAAGTTACTTACCTACTCTCTCTGCCAGTCGCCGTTGGGATGATCCCCGAAGGTCAACTAGCCCTCAACGTTGCAGCACTAAAAGCCAGTGCAATCTTGCCTCCTAGTTTAACAGTGATGGTACTTCACAAAAGACTGAGCTGTATGTGAATTCCCATCGGGGTGGACAAATCTTTGACCATACAGCTCTTACTTGTCCGACTTTGACCATCAGAACAGCAGAGGAGGTAACTGCTGTCCCGACCATCTGGGCAAGAATTTGATTATAGAGGAGAGTGTCTTGCCCAAGTTACCAGCTGTAAGCTTCGGTCAATCTCTGACATAAGCCGAGTACAGAAAAGGCCCTGCATTCTGACAAAGCTGCTCCCAGCTGACAATAACATTTGAACCAGTAGACTGATGGAGTGGAGACCACAACCACGTCCCTCCAACGTCCCTTCAACAGGGATTGAGTTGGCAAAGTGCATGAGTGACCACGTTGGACTTAGTTTTCAGAAGAAGAAATAAAAAAAGAAACTTTCTTGATGCTGGTTTTCAGTATGCTTGCTGTGAGAACGAGCTTCTCGAATATCACTCACCTGTCCAAAAACTATTCCAACTTCGTGATCGTCACCGCAATAAAGCATCGGACTTTCAATGTGAGGGTCCCGGGTTCGAATCTCGGTAACGGCGACTAGTGGGTAAAGGGTGGAGATTTTACCGATCTCCCAGGTCAACAAATGTGCATACCTGCTTGTGCCTAAACCTCCTTCGTGTGTATACGCAAGCAGAAGATCAAATACGCACGTTGAAGATCCTGTATTCCATGTCAGTGTTCGGTGGGTTATGGAAACAAGAACATACCCAGCATGCACACCCCCGAAAACGGAGTATGGCTGCCTACATGGCGGGGTAAAAATGGTCAAACACGTAAAAACCCACTCGTGTACATACGACGAGAGAACATGAGAGTTGCAGCCCACGAACGAAGAAGAAGAGTAGTAGTGATCGTCACTGTTGATTTAAAAAAAAACCCACCAGCATGACACAAGTGATAAGCTGAGGCAAAAATGTTCAAGAAATTGTCCAGTCAGTTTGTGACTGCTTCTTATTTTTTTCTCAATGAAATGAGATACCTAAGTCATGTTTGGATCGATTGTATTAATTGTACAAAAGTAAAAGAACGACCAAGTTCAAGAATACGTGTGTCACACGTGATAGTGTTACATCCTAACATTCTCCTTCAAAACTTCCTCGTTTGCTGTGACAAAGAAAGGCGACACAAGCGTGTTGTCACCATCAAGGACTGGATTGTACTGACTACACTGCATAATTGTACTGCATTACCTTGCATCGTATTGTATTTTATTCTATCACCGGGAAATTAGGGTTCTCTATGTAAAAGCGTTACCATAGTACGGCTGTAGCTACACGCTTCCACTCCAGCCACCATGTTTATTCACCCAACTGTCTCAAGAGTGGATCTCCCTCCTCACGATTCTGCCAGGAATAAGTCTTGGTGCCGGAGGATTCTTTTGCATATGTCAAGCGTCTGCAGCACGCACGCACGCGACATGCACACACACACACACACACACACACACACACACCACAACACACACACACACACACAGCCTCTGTTTACCGTCTGGCCCAAAGTCCTTTGCCGTGTGCTTTGCTTAACTGGCCCTGTCGGCAACCTGGTGGACTGTTGTATCGTTAGGAATACTTGTATTTGTATTTCTTTTTATCACAACAGACTTCTCTGCGTGAAATTCGGGCTGCTCTCCCCAGGGAGAGCGCGTCGCTACACTACAGCGCCACCCATTTTTT
>JAAQRG010015242.1:0-22029 GCA_011634625.1 Babylonia areolata
AAGATTAAACACACACACACACACACACACCACACACACACACACACACACACACACACACACACACACACACACACACACACACACACACCACACACACACACACACACACACACACCAAAAACAAAAAAACACGTCTATATTTTCCCAATATCAAGAAACACCCTGGACACTTGCAACTTGGTTTCCTCAGTGATGTGAGTCAGACAACTATAATCAAGTCGCCACATGAAAATGTGTCAAACATTATCTTTATTCTTAATCCATCATATCAGTACTTTCAAATATCACAAAAGATGTGACTTTGTGTTGGGGATGAACGCAGAGTACGAAACAAATTTCGAAAGTCACTAGTGCAGCTTTATCAGCGAGAGGAAAGGAGCTAGTTTCGCGGATTCGAACGATCATACGTAACTACACAGCATTGATGCACAAGGTAGAAGACCATATAAGCTGCAAGGAATGTTGAAAGATCAGTACTCTGTTGATTCAGTGAGACACATTACCTCTTTAAAAGCGCTCCGTACTTGAGAAAAACTGAACAAATTGTATTGTCGCGGCTCCAAAATGGCGGCCACATAGTAATTTATGTCACGTGATCAAATTCAAGAGTTGCAACCCTTTAATTTGGCCAAGCTTTGCGAATTGAGTTGCTGAAACTGAAATCTGCCTGCCTTGTGCATATTGATTCCACCAGCGATCGGACTCAAATCTTCTTTTTTCATAGACGTAAGTGTGACTTTTGATAATAGATTTAGCTTGGTGTGGTATCTGTGGTTCCCTGAATGTTTTGATCGTCATTGTCGCATGCGCTTTTCCACATCCAGTTTCCGCGGACTCCATGAGTGTGGCGCTCGTCACTGACAGTGTTTGTTTTTCTTTCTTTTCACTTGCGCATTTTAGTTTTGTCTGATACAGTGATGATCTGGATATATTATCGTATCTGCGGTGATTACCTAGTGTTGCGTTTAAATCTGCTTTTTGAGTTTTTCATTATTGGATGTTATTTGAGTTCATCGTTTTCCCGCACACTGATCCATTCAGCGGTACACATGGCATGCTCATAAAATTTTATGAATGGTAGACCAGTTGCAGACAGTTCAGTAAAATTAGAACATATTTTTCAGACGATAGATGTGATAACCAATGTTATGGTGCACACACGTGCCCACTCACTGATTCAGTTATTTGTTTTTCAACCCCATGTGCATTTCATGGGCTTTTTTTATTTTTATTTTTTAATAGTTTAAATATAAAACAAATTACAAATTATTAATCTTGCATTTTTGCAACTAATGATAGTGTGATTTACTGTTAATCAACATTTTCATGATGAGTATTTGATCATCTGAGAATTAGAGAGAATTTCACAGTGACGAGAGTCAAACTCAAAAGACTCAGACTCAGAGATTCTTTTCTATGCCATCCTGCCCCTAATGGACCAATACCAGAATTCTGTGGGACTCCAGACATGTAACTTGATGAACTGTGTTGTTGGAGACTGGTTGGCTATACTCTATACACACAGGGGCGTTTCAGCTGTGTATGTTTCTAATAATTCTATACAGCACACATGCTGCTGTGACTGATAGTGGTCCTGCACCCTTCCCAGCAGCTGGTCATCACTCAAATTGTTCCAGTCTGTTACTGTTCGTACATAGGATGACTTTCTGTATTGTTCTGTTCTTGTGTCTGGAACCTCTACCATTCTATTATTATTTCTGGCTAACCTCTCAATGATGTTGCTTGAGACAAAGTGCCAGGGTTGGATGTGGTGTCTGTTGGTTGTTGTTTTATGAACTGGCCAGTTAGTATGGCCAGCACCCACTCCTCAGATACTCTTTTTATAAGGAGAGTCGGAGGTCTTGCCATCTCTCTTGCAGGCTTGGAAACTAGGTCCTTCAACATGGTGGAGACACAGCCAGGTTCTTTACGCCTGTAGTCTCCCTTAATGAAGCGGACTGCTCGGTGTTGTATCTTTTCTGGTTTGTCCACATCGCCTTAGTGGAAGGGGCTCCTTACTATTGCCACATATTCAAAGGAGGTATCGCATTAGTGCTGTGTATGTGGTCTTCTTACAGGTCTGAGGGCAGGGTTGTAAGTTATGTTGCTAAAAGCCGAGGGTGGAATTACCTTGTTCGGTGATCCTAGCGATGTGAGACAGAGTGCTGCTTTAGGTCATCTAATACTATCACTCCAGGACAGAGGTTTGTACTGACATGCTGTAGCATTTCGCCACAAAGGTTGATTATCTTCAGAGGATCACTCTAATGCTAATAGGCTAGATAAATCTGCATTGCTACGCATTAAAACAGGCATACCTTTCATCTGTGATAATCTGAAGCGTGTTATTAGCTAAGAAGTGGCAAAGAGAAAACTCCTCATCTTTGCAGTGAATCTCAGACTGAAGCGCCAATACAAGATTTTTCATCCTTTTTTAGTTTTTATGTGTTCATCCCAGAAATGTTATATTACATCTCTGTGACCTGATAATGAACATGCACTAATTCAGTGTCTTTTGAATTCAATTTTTACAAATTTAGGGATACATGTTTATGTGTTATCAGAAGCGCTGCCTTTGCTACTTCACTGAATCTTTTTTCTTTCATTTTTTTCTGCTTTAATAAGATTTTCTGTTCATTTTATTTGGATCTGAATGGATATAATATCTTGTTGGAGTCGGTCCTTTGAGTTTGACATTTGTTGCCATAAAATGCGGAGAGTGCGACTCAAAAAGAAGGTGGGATCAAAATTATGTGGTGGTCATTTGTTCTTTTTTTTTCCTTCTTCTTCTTTTTTCTTTTTTTACAGATTATTTCTTTTTCATGATAAATGAATTTGAGGTTAGTATAATGCAGAATTTTATGTGAATTGTGAAGCCTAAAGTTTGCTAGTTTAGCAGCTATACGCCTATACGTAGGTTAAAGCTTTGTTATGGTTTGTGAAATTGTTTTTATATATATAGAATTTAGCTTGTGGGACATTTGTTGTCAACTTTAATTTAAGTAATTCTATGATTTGTTTATTTGTTTGTTTATTATTGTCCAGGTCAAAGTGCATGCTTTGGACAGATTTTTTTTGGTGTCAGTCTTTAGAAAAGTTAGTGTGAGTCCAGTGTTAAACTACAACTGTACAAGTTCAAGACTTGATCTAATTCAAGACTCTTTATCATCAGTTTATGCCTTATGATGTACCTGCAGTCATGAATTATAATCCAAAGTTCTGGTTTTCTACTCATTTTCAGCCTTCATTCGCTTAGTTTCTGGCAGCTGCTGTAGAAATGTGGTCAGCAAACTGTTTCTTTCAATATAATTTTTTCAGGAATAATAGAAATCACACACGCACGCACGCACGCACGCACATACCTGTCTTTCACATGCCATGCCTCCTTGTGCCATGCCCACTCATGTCATGCTCATGTTTCAGACAACATCAAAGTGGTTAACACTATGATAGTGACCCAGTTGACACACACTGGGAGGGGGGGGGGGTGAATACAGTTCAGAAATCACCTGCAAGCAATAGCTGATTTTTCTTCTTTGAAATGCCAATGTCATTTACAGAAACCATGCTCTTCCAGTGGATCATGCATGCTAAGTACAACCTTGTTCCACCTCTTTATGAAACACCTCCTTCCCTCCTTGTCCTGAACGAGGGGATGTGTTGTCTTTGAGATCAAATCTATGTCAGACTCAGCTATTCTTGGCCTCCTGTTCACTGTTTCCTTTTATTGCAACATCTAGCACTACAATACCCCCACCCTCCACCCTCTCTGCAAACCATCATTCTAATCCTTCATGTCAAGTGAACGGTCTTATGAGATTTTTTAACCACAAAAACAAAATGCATTCTCTTCAATGACTTGTAAAGCTTGTCCAACATCTTGAGTGACAAAATCACAAAAGGTGTATGCAACATACTGCTGCTTCAAGCCACTAGAGCCAGTTTGTGTTTTGTCATCCACCATCTTGAAATTTTCTGAGAGGGATATTGACAATAATATCCAGTAATTACCATACAGAGTGTGATTGGCTGTTGCTCCTCACAGATAATGAAAGTAGACATATCAAGCTTTCTGATTGATGGTGGTGGGTTTTTTTTTATATATCAGCTTTAAAATGTAAGGAGAAAATCCTGAAATGACACAGATGTATCATTGTATGGCATGGGGCAAATGGCGATGCATTTTTCATGATGTATTTATGGATTTGTCACGGGGCACTGAAGAGGTTTAAAATAATGATTTTTTTAAATTCTTTTTTAGTACTAGGTATTGGTCTTGCCCTAGCAGTGTAGTAGCTATAAAATAATAATAAATTATAAAAAGAACAATTTCCTATGGGGTGATCTTGGAACAGGTATTAAATCTTGACACACAAGTAAGTGTATAATGGTATACAACAACAAACAAGAAAATACTAGTACAGTAGTAGCAATGGTTGATTTTCATATGAATAGATAAAATCAAAATGTGTTATAAATCACCCTTGCACAAAATTGTTTCCATTGTTGTGTTTTGAAAGAAAAGCTTTTTGTTTTTCTTATCACTTGTACAAAGCCCTTGCTATGTTTGCAACAACTGCCTCCTTGTTTCCTTTAACCCTTTTACTGCTGTTGACAAGTAATGAAGTATGCTCATCTGTGAAGGGTTGTTACCTCAAAGGTAAGACAGCATTTACAGGTCAGGGTGTCAGTGAAGTGCTGTTATCTCAGAGGTAAGACAGAGCTTACAGGTGAGGGTGTCAGTGAAGGGCTGTTACCACAGAGGGAAGACAGCTTACAGGTCAGGGTGTCTGTGAAGGGCTGTTACCTCAAAGATAAGATGGAGCTTATAGGTCAGAGCAGTGAAAGGCTGTTACCTCAGAGGTAAGACAGAGCTTAAAGTTACATGTCTGGGTGTCAGTGAAGGGCTGTTACCTTAGAGGTAAGACAGAGCTTACACTAGTTACAGGTCAGCAAGTCAGTCACCTTGATCTATTTGGACTCCCCTTTGTCTTGGGATTGCATTACTTTTGATCAGCAAAATCACAGACACCCCGTATTAGTCTTAAAGATACACAAAAAAAGTAGCAAATGCACTTCAGTTTCATCACACATTTCATTTCAGCAAGGTTTAGCAGTCAAGGGGTTAATGCTTTATTTATTTGCTTTACTCCCCTTTCATATTGTGTGTGGTTTTGTGTTGTTGTTTGTTGTTGTTGTTTTTCCTCTCCAAATTTGTTGGATTTTGTTTTGAAATTGAGTCAACTTTGATGTGTGTCACAAGTGTGTGCCTGTTGCTTGTACAGCGTGGGGAGCGTTTTGTGCTGAAACTGTGGGATCCCCAATGGAGGCCAGGGATCTGGCGGCAAGCTCTGGTGGTGGTAGAAATTCTGCTGTGCGCAATGATGAGGAAGACAGTGCAGAAATGCATGAAGATGCTGACTTCTCTGATCTCCCCGTCCACTTCCAGCCTATTGAGGTGGATGGAAGAGCCCACAGTGGCCCCCCAGCCACAACCCCCATCTCTGATTTGCTGGTGAGTTGACCCAGTGCGCCATTATTGGGGAACTGCCTGTGAGCTCTTTGCCATCAATGTCCTTAGTCTGACAGCAGGAATGAGCAATCAGCATTCAGTGAGCATGGTCTGTATTTCCGTAAGCCAACTCCCTGGGTTGCCTCTGCTGTTGGACTGTGTATAAGGTTCATATAGAGTTGTGCAAGTCTGGAAAAGTCCTGGGAAAATGGAAGAACCATTTCCAGGGCTGGAAAAGTCTTGGAAAAACATGTTTTTGCCCATCATGGTCAGGAAAAGTCTTGGAATTTAATAAAACCCTTGACCAGTACTATTCAGTTAAGAGCTTATGTTAATGCAATCAAACAGTAAACAATTGATTGTGATTAAAGTGATGAAAATTGAACGTGGATACTGGGATATCCACTGATCTCTTTCATCACTGGTGTAACAGACAAATGTTTGGTTCAGTTTGGCTTTATCTTTATATTTGATCCAGAAAAAAATTAGCGTTGACTGGAACAGGTGTGGGCAAAAGTGTGGAATTGTGTTTGGTCACATGTGTGGAACCCAGACAGTGACATAGTACATTGTAGACTTGTGTCTGTTTAGTCCATAGCTCCACAGGTGTTGTGAAATGTAGCAAGATGCTGTTATACTTCCCTCACTGTCTGTTGTTGCAAGTCCAATTATTTTTGTCTCGGCTCTCTGTTGTGGGTCCTCTGTTTTTGTACGGTGAGAGGATAGCTGGGTCTGTTTGGAGCAATCTCTGATTGATGGGTTCATATATGCTATTCTTTTACTGTTTTTTTAGGATCAAGTTTTTTAATTAATATGTTTCTCCAGGCAGACACTAGGTGTTCAGGCTGTGATTGGAGAGTGTACTGTTGTATGGTGTGTTATGGCTTGGTCAGCATTCTAAAATATTGGAGAACAGATGAAAGGAGAGTTATTTGTGCAGTTATACTTTTAAAGTTTAAATTAATGTATAACCCACAAACGGTGTGTGTGTGTGAAAACTTAAAGGGTGGTCATTGTCATTTGTCCATACTGAGTTCCAGCAGTTTTTATTTTGTTATTTTTGTGGTATATGTGTTATTTGTTGTTAGGCTGTTTAATTTTCCTTAAGTTATTTATTTATCTATTTTTTACATGAAAGGATAGGAATAGACTGTTTGCCTTGTGTTAGTAGGGTCACAAGAAGGCACTGTAGCAGAATGGGTTAGGCATTGGACTTCTGATCCAATGTTCACCCCTGATCAGGGTTTGAGGCACCGTTTTGGCAGGGTGTTGTGTCCCTTGGAAAATCACTTTGGTTTTCCTCATTCCACCAAGGTGTGAACAGGTACTTCACTTCAGTTGGAGATTGTTAAGCTTAAAGCCACAGAAGGAGAGGAATGGGCCCTGCCTCCCTATGCCAGGCCCTAGACATATGGTTAAACTGAAAACTACAGAAGGAGACAATTGGGTCCTGAATTCCTATGCCAAGCCCTGGACATAGTCATGAAAAAGGCTATGGGACTTAAACCTTGACCCTTGTTTGGGTTATATAGCATAACAGATAAGGAACCTTTGGTTGGGTTATTCTGTATAGTTTCAGTAGCTCAAGGAGGCGTCACTGCGTTCGGATAAATCCATATACGCTACACCACATCTGCCAAGCAGATGCCTGACCAACAGCGTAACCCAACGCGCTTAGTCAGGCCTTGAGAAAAAAGAAAAGAAAACAAGAGAGGCAAGGCCTTCAAGACTCACTTGTGATAAATTACGTCCCCTAGCATTAATTACAGAGTAATTTCCCTTTTTTACTATCTGCACCAAAAACGTTTGCAAAATTAAATAAAAATTCCATGCTTAGCAAAAAAAAAGTTCCTGTTTGAACAAAAAATGATAATAATGACTCCTCTAGTTGTTGTGTCAGAATAAGAGGTCAAAGTGCCAAGTTTAGAGAATACAAAAAATATAAATATAACAGTAAATACAGTTTGCATATAATTAGGCTTCATTTTTTATGTTTTTGTGCCCATCCCGGAGGTGCAATATTGTTTTAAAGAAGATGACTGGAAATAACTGAATTTTTCCTATTTTTATGCATAATTTGGTGTCAACTGACAAAGTAGTTGCAGAGAAAATGTCAATGTTAAAGTTTACCACGGACACGCAGACACACACACATACACACACACACACACACACACACACACACACACACACACAGAGACAACCAAACACCGGGTTAAAACATAAACTCACTTTGTTTACACAAGTGAGTCAAAAATATATATATATAATGAAATAAAATAAAATAAAAAGAAATAAGTAAATGAATAAATAAATAATAGATAAATTATATACATAAAAAAGAACTACTTCTAATAATAACAATACTTATAAGGCGCAAAAACTTAATGAAGTCAACTATAAGCGTACGAAAATATTTTTTTAAATAGATAAATAAATAAATAAAATGAAATAGAATAAAATAAAATAAAAAAAGACAACAATGATAACAAATAAGCAATTAAATGTAAAACATGCAGACATACATTCACACATACCCACACATATGCATAACAGATATGCACTAAACATGCAGTTTCACAGATATGAAAGCACAATCAAATAGTGAAATACACATAAACATACATGAACCCCAACACACACACACACACACACACACACACACACACACACACAGCACCCCCTGTACCCCACCTCCTCCACACACTCATTTCTATGCTATGTATCACGCGCGCGCGCACACACACGCACAGAGGCACACACACAGAGGCACACTGACTTGTACAAGCACACACATGTACGCCCATATTTTGTATAACAGATAAGGAACCTTTTTTAATTTTTTATACAGTATACTGGATAACAAACCTTTGTCAGAATATACAGTCACCTTTCTTTTTTAACCTTAACCTTTGGTTTAGTATTATGGATAAGGAACCTTTGGCAGAATATACTGTCAGTGTTACTGTTTTCTCTAACTCTTTTAACCTTAACCTTTGGTTGGGTTACAAAGTATAATGGATAAGGAACCTTTGCTTGGGTATAATATTGTGGAAAACTCCTAAAAGGAACCTTTGCTTGGGTTATATAGTATTACAGATAATCTAATAAGGAACCTTTGATTGGGTTATGTCTTGTATAATGGATAAGGACCTTTTGGTTGTGTTATATAGTGTAATGGATAAGGAGACTTTGTCAGAGTATACTGTCACATGTCAGAATATACTGTCCACCCTTTTTCTCTTGAACACTCTTTACCTTTTGGACAACCTCCAAACCACCTGATCCATCCCATGGAAGCTGCTGTCTCATTCAGTCATTGTTAAAAACCAGGGAAAGGTGGGCATCAACACATATTTTCCTTTTCCAGTGGGCTTCTCTTTTCATTCTGGAATTCAGTTAATGTTGCTTGATACAAGTTGCTAACAGTAGTACTCTAGACTAGAGGCTGTCTTGTGGATGGAAAAGGGTACCAAAAAAAGAAAAAGGAGAAAATTGTAGTCTGTGTAACAAGGGTGAAGATTGGGATAACCAATAAGAATGATTCAGCAGAAATTGTTTGTTTCTGGGCTTGGATCTTTTCTTTCATTTTTTTTATTTCAGCTTTTGGTTTTCTGATCATCCTGCTGTTGATAGACTGTGGATAGTATTTGGAAAGGCTGTTGTTGTTTGCCGCAGTTTTTTGTCTCTCATACTAGTCTCAGTAGAGTTCTGTGAAGTCAGATGGTGTATATTAGCAGCAGTTGAATGTTTCTGTGGGTACAAAACAACTGGTGTTAAAAACAACTGTGATTATTTTAACATATCTGGATAAATCATAGATGGTGACATATGAAATTTGTGAGTGATTTCATTTTCGCAGACAGGCATGTGAACACTGCACATGCAGTGAAACATAGACAAAACCTAGAAGGTTCTCACTGTTGTGATTATGTTAGTTAAGTTGGAACCATGTCTTCTTTCAAGTCATTGTGAATTTGATGTTTGTTTTTGATCAGTTCTTCCCATTTGTTTTTTATCGCTTGCTCCCATTTGTTCATCCCCTCACCTGACAGATGTTTCCTGCATTACAAACATGATGTTTATACACAGATTTGCAGAAACTGATGGGGGGAGGGGTTGTTTTTCTTTCTTTTTTTTCAAATTTTCAAAACAAGATTCCTTTTATAAAAGTATTGTCACCATGAATGTGTGGAGAACATAACTTTTTTTCTTTTTCTCCTTTTTTTTGGTAATAGATGTCTGTGTGCATGCTTATGCATAATAATTCTTTTAATCTAAATTTATTTGCCCAGAGTGCAGTGAGGGTACTTTTTAGATCCACCATAGACTTTAAAATATCTGGAATAAAAAAAGAAAACTGTTTTATCATTGGGTAGGATTGATGCTGAAAACAGGGCTGTGTGGGATTACAAACAAGCAAGAATGATCTTTCTGGAGAAAACTTGATTTTTAGATTAGATAGGACATTTTCATAATTGCATTTTTGAAATAATCCATTTAGTTTGTAAAAAAAAAAAAAAATTTGTGTGTAATGGGATTGATTTATTTTATCTATTTATCATGACAACAATAACCTTGATTTTCTCCATCTTTGTTATGGAGTCACCATTTACAACTTTGGTTTCTGTCTTTGTTTATGAAGGTCTGAACCTGTCTCTTCCTCTGTCCTATTCTCTTTTCTCACTTGCATACATGCATGTTTTCACACAAAACTGAGTTCTTTTTCTCCCTGTAATATTAAGCCAGACCTTTTGTTTAAACTTTTGTTTAAATTATTGATAAAAAAAAAAAAAAAGATTGATCCTACAACAGCAAGAAAGATGATTGATTTCATGTTAATGACAAAACACTAGTTAATATTATACTGTTTATGAATGATTGCTGAGTTGTGCAGAAAGTTAAGAGATAATAGAGTTGATGTGTTCATGACAACAAAATCCAGGTCTGTTTTGTAGTATGAAACTTGCAGAAACTGAATGTGCAACAGGTAAGTCTTGTAAACGGAGAGACTTGATTTTTAGCCATCACTGAAGGGTAGTCATTGTGACTAAGACTGGTGAGAGGTGTGAGTGGATTTTTAGCCATCACTGAAGGTAGTCATTGTGACTAAGACTGGTAAGAGGAGCAAGTTGATTTTTAGCCATCATTGAACTTTTGAAGTGATGTCACTGTGTTCCACAGGGGGAGAAGACTCAGCGTGGCTTGATGGACGCGGACAGCCAGTATCTGGATGCCGGTCTGACCCCTAACTACACCAGCCCTCCCCCCATCACCTACGCCAGCTCCTCCTCCTCCACCTACACCAGTCCTCCACCTCCCTCCTCCTATACCAGCCCTCCCCCTCTGTCCAACACCATGGACATTGCGTACAACCCCATGAACAGACCAGCCGTGTACCCACCTCCCACTTTGGGGAGTCATGGGGACGCCATGGGCAACACCTTGGCATATGGAGGGTCCTCTTACCATGGCAATGCTCACTGCAGTTCCATGAACAACAATGCTGGGATGTACACCTCTCCTGGCATCCACACTCACTTTGAGGCGGCAGGGGAAACCACCACAACTGCCGTGGCAGAAACCTCTGGGAAAAGCGCTCAGCACCATCAGAGCGTGGGGGTGGACACATACCAGTCTGGGGGCGTCCAGGGCGTGGTGGCAGCTGGAGGGGTGGACAGTGAATTAGAGCTTTACGGGAGGAGCGGCGGTAGGCTGTGCTCGGCGGGCGTGAACACTGTGGAGTCTGGTGGCTGTGGGCTGAACGCACAGGTGAGCACAGAACGTAGCGCTGCTGGGGGGCAGGGAGGGGGTGAGCAGCAGGCCCCAAAACCCTTCCAGTGCCCAGAGTGTCAGGCCAGCTTCACCCGGGTGGACCATCTCAATCGCCACCTCAAGACTCAAAGCTCCCATTTCCGGACAGTGGTAGGTCACGGAGAGAGAAAGAAAGGGGGAGAGAAAGAGAGAGAAAGGAAGGTACGCAAGCAGGCAAGAGAGGGGGGTGGGGGGGGAATCCCTGATGTCCTGCAAAAAGTGTTACTGTAGTGTGCCTATAAGATGTCCACTGACGTCCTGCATGTATTTTGGTTTTTCCTTCATTGGACTTTGGTACAATGAACATTAACAGACTCTGAAAGGATAGTTTAATGTGTGGATTATAAACACTCTATTTAAGTGTGCATTCTTCAGGTGGAAGACCTCTTTTTTCTCAATAATGATTTGCTTACTGGACCACTTGGAGCATGCATGTAAAGAGGGTTTGCCTTGAATGGCAAAAAGGACACTTCATCATGTGAAGACAGTGATCCCAGTCAGTGGATTTACACAACTTTACAAGCTGTGCTGATCATGGAGTATAATGATAAGAGATGGTTCTGTCTTGTCTCGTGAAAAATGAATCATTTGAACTCAAAGGTGATGACAGTGACAAAATTGACAACATCTGACTCTTTCTTCAGTCCATCCATCCAATCAGACATCATTTCTTAGTGAGTGACCATGACTGACAGTGAAGACACAGTACTTTCACATAATTTGAGAAGAGGAGGAGGAGGAGAGATAGAGGAGTGGAGTAAGACAACAGGTCAAAGGCAGGGCAAGGGGGCATGGCCCAGCTGTCAGTTTACCAGTCTTTTCACAGTGATCAACTGCCAGGAATGGCAACAGCTAATCATCCACGATTTTCTTGAAACCTAGAGTTGACAGAGGATAAGGGGAATCACATGTTTGGTTGTGGGTTTTTTAATTAATTTTTTCGCACTTCCCTGCCTCTGCCCACTATGTTAGAACCTAGAGGAAGGGAATTTCATATCATCAGAGCGCTCTCTCCTCTAAAGGGGGATGCTCTTAGGTTAAGAAAATCTTCATGGCTCACTCTCTGTGAACATGAGACAATTTATCTTGACCAAACCCATGTATGTCATTACTGGTACAGTTATTCACTTACATGACTTCATGTGGTGATTGTTATTATAAACTTATAAGCCATTTATTTTCTTTTACATGTATAATAAGACAATAAGCATGCTATTTCCAGCTGTATTTTGTTTGTTTTTTGGGGGGGTGTCATTCTGTGGAAGTAGAAATAGACTTTTTTCATGGATTAAAATTATTATCCTCACTTTGAAATGCCTGAATAGTTATCTAGATTCAAAGTGATTGGGGGGAAAAAAGCTCAGATTTAGAATCCACATTCATTTTCCTTCACAAAAACATTGACTTTCGTTCTGTGTGTCCTGTAGTTTAGTGCTTGGGGTTGTTTTGTTGTTGTTGGTTTGTGTGTGTGTGTGTGTGTGTGTTTGTTGTTGTTTTTGTTTTGTTTTTTGTTACCCCTGAATCCTCAAAATTCCAGAAAATGGGGAGCACATTTTTTTGTACAAATGTGTATGGCACTGAACGGATCAATTGTTTTTTGTTTCTTTGTTTTTTCTGTATGCAAACACTGTCATTTGCCTGAACTTAGAAATCATTAGATTAAAGCAAAGTTATTGATGAACATATTAAAGAAAAAAATCTTCACCAAAGACATTTCTTGACTCAAGACTCTGGACAGAAGTGTGTGTATACTTATATATTCATGAGCATTTGTTACTTTCACTGTCAATAAGTTAATGAATGCTAATTTTGTATGCATATGAGCATTTGTTACTTTCAGTTTCACTAAGTTTCAGTGGTTTAGTAAATTTTAGAACATTGGAATACAGTTGTATTGCTTCCCATTCTGTGTAATATTCATGATGGTCTTTTCAGTGATCTTTTTGTTAACTGTTGTTTTGTTAAAAGATAAAAGACTGTCACAGCCACTTTGTATCATTCAATATGTACTTGAATATCATTCCAAACACTAGTATCAGTGTATTGCTGAAAACAATTGTTTTCAGATTGTCAGACTTCAGAAGAAAATATTATTTATTCCATTATTGCAAACCAAAATACTTGTCAGTGTCTGAGTTTGGCTTGTTAGCAGAATGACTAGGAGTACCACCCGTGCCCGCACTGCCTTTACTATTCATTCTCCGATAACAGAGCACAAAACTTGTCAGTGTCTTATAAAAAGAATTTTGGGCTTGTCATCGAAATGACAAGCAGTACCACCCATGTCCCCACTGCCAATACCATTCATTACCCCATAGCAGCGCACAGTACTTGTCATTAATGTCTTATATAATTGAAACAAAGAATTGTTGGCTTATTAGCAGAACAAAAAGCAGTACCACCCATGTCCCCACTGCCTATACCATTCATTCCCCCATAGCAGAGCACAATACTTGTCATTAATGTTTGATGTAATTGTAATAAAGAATCGTTGGCTTATTAGCAGAATGAAAAGCAGTACCACCCGTACCCCCACTGCCAATACCATTCATTCCCCCATAACAGAGCACAATACTTGTCAGTAATGTCTCATACAGTTATAATCAACTATAAAGGCAAGTTGGCTTATTAGCAGAACGACAAGCAGTTCCATTTGTGCTCCCACTGCCTATACCATTCATTCCCCCGTAGCAGAGCACAATACTTGTCAATAATGTCTCATATAAAGACATGTTGGTTTGTTAGCAGGACGACAAGCAGTACCACCCGTGCCCCCACTGCCAAAAGCTGTTCACACGCCGGGACCACATGAAGCGCCACATCAAGATCCACATCCGGGGTGAGCCAGTGAAGTGCGTGGAGTGCCAGACCTGGTACCCCTCCAAGATGGACCTGACCCACCATCTGCTTGACGCTCACAGTGTGCTGGTCTTTGAGTGCAACGCCTGCTCCAAGGGCTTCTTTGAGGCCAAGTACCTGACCGAGCACCTGAGGCATCGCCACGACATGGTTGACGGCCCTGATGGCAGGTTGATGAGGGTGAGTAGGAACAGTTTAAATGTCAACAACTTCCTCAGTCAGGTACATTGGGGTGAGGCATCTCTGAAACATGGCATTAGTCATATCCAGGAAACATCACTCTCTCCATCAGAGTGGTGCTTGAAGGCTGTGATGTATATAATTTATGCTGTTCACTCTTGGCTTCTCCAGGAGCAATGTTTTGATGCATCTGTGCAGTCATTTTTAAACAATAAGTTTGCTTTTCTGCTTATCTTTTCCTCCTTCACTTTGCTTGCTTTCTTGCTCAAGTTCATTTTTTTTTTTTTTTTTTAAAGACTTGGCGCTAGAGCATCATACAAATATATATATATATATATATGTATCTTGGCGACGACGACGGTATCTTCATCAGATACCGCACTGATGGCAGCCTATTCAACCTGAGGCGGCTACAGGCCCACACCAAGACACTGGAGCAACTCATCAGAGAGCTTCTGTTTGCCGACGATGCTGCCCTCGTCGCCCATACAGAAGCGGCCCTGCAGCGTATAATGTCCTGCTTCGCAGAGGCTGCGCAGCTCTTCGGCCTAGAAGTCAGTCTGAAAAAGACGGAAGTTCTCCACCAGCCTGCCCCACGGGAAGAATTCCACGCTCCTCACATCAACATCGGTGAGACAGAGCTGAAGTCGGTCCACCAGTTCAGCTACCTAGGCTGCACCATCTCGTCTGACGCCAAGATCGACAAGGAGATCGACAACAGACTTGCAAGGCAAACAGCGCATTCGGCAGGCTGTACAAGAGAGTGTGGAACAACAAACACCTGAAGAAAGACACAAAGATCAGCGTGTACAGAGCTGTTGTACTGCCCACCCTGTTGTATGGCTCCGAAACCTGGGTCACCTACCGGCACCACATACGACTGCTTGATCGCTTCCACCAGCGCTGCCTTCGCACCATCCTCGGCATCCACTGGAGTGACTACATCACAAATGTCGAGGTCCTGGAGCAGGCAAAGACTATCAGCATCGAGGCAGTGCTGCTAAAGACCAAGCTACGTTGGGCAGGGCACGTGTCCAGGATGGAGGACCACCGCCTGCCCAAGATCGCGCTGTATGGCGAACTGTCCACTGGCCACCGTGACAGAGGAGCACCCAAGAAGAGATACAAAGACTCCTTGAAGCAAGCTCTCGGTGCCTGTCACATTGACCATCGCCAGTGGTCCGCAGTAGCCGCTGATCGAGAGACCTGGCGACGTACCATCCACCAAGCTGTCTCCTCCTTCGAAAACAACCGCAGGGCCAGCCTTGAGGACAAACGCAGAAGGAGGAAGAACCACGACGCTGCAGCCGCGAACCGAGACCAGACTTTCCCTTGCAACCGCTGCGGCCGACTCTGCTTTTCCCGCATTGGCCTTGTCAGCCATGAGCGTGCCTGCATCAGACGTGGACAACGCCCTTCCTAGATCTTCGCCAGCGAAGCCAGGCCATGATATGATATGATGATGATATATATATATATATCAGGCAACTATAGTTGGATTTCTGACCGAAAATTGGCTCCAGACGCCATTTTTTAGATTCGTGTAAATCCGTTCAGAAAATAGAGGGGGTATGGGGGGTGTGTGAGGTTTTTTATTTTCCGACCGACGAACGTTGCACAATCATTGTCCGATCGATCGACAAGACCCACAGCGTTTGCCAAATGCCCCATGTTTGGATAAGGGAGCCAATTGAGAAAGTGTTCCATTGCTCCTCTGTCATCATTCACCATATTTGGTCGCGATTTCACTACTTCTGCTCGCGCGCTTCACGACTTGCAAAGGTAGCTGATTTCGTCAATCATCTTCAGTCATTGACAAAATGAAAAAACTGACAAAGGAAAAGAAGATTTTTGAAGCAGAGATCGATAAAGGAGTGAAAAATAAGTGGAACTGGGCCTGGCAAGATGAGACCGTGAAAACAGAAAAACAAAAATATAACTTTACGGGTAGTAGGCACCATTCACAAAATCGCAGCTGCAGGCAAGGCCAAGTGCAATAGGTGTCAGATTGTATGGGTGCAACTATTCCGTCCAAGCACAGAAATCTTTTTTCAGATTTACATCACAATCTGACTGTCCATTTTCTGGAGGAAAAAAAAAGAAGAAAAGCTGGTGGGCCGTTCTATATCATTTGCCGATGAACTGTCAGATATGAAAATGGAATGCTCTTTCGAAAGCATCGTTTGTTGACCCCTTGAGAGGCGATCCAGTGACTTGTCAGAGCACCAAAATCAAAGTCTAAAGGTTTCCTAAGGGTCGATTGAAGTTGTCAAATTGCCGATAACAGAAGGCGATCCCTACATGGCACGCATTGATATCACTGTGTCAGTGAAAAAGCAAATTACACACACACGCACGCACGCGTGTGCATGCACATGCATGCGGGCGATCACACACGCACATACATGTGAGCGTGAACACACACACACACACACACAAACATGCGCACACGCACAAAAACACGTAAACGCCGGTGCGCATGATCTCCATCAGTGGCAAGCCCCTAGGGCCATGGGTACATCTGCTTGACCCTCTGTTCATTCAGAAAAAGCTGCTAACATTTGCCACTTTATGCACAACTGACAAGTAACATTGTTGTGATTGAAATAGAAACTATGTAGCAATTCATGTCAGTGCTTTTTCTGACACAGCCAGTGGTGCGGCACTGGGCACAGATAGTTCATGGCAAGAGTCAGTTTATTTAGATCTATAGCCAGATTACTAAAGGTATGCACGCATGCACACAGAGCTGAATAAAACCACTGTCAATGACTGTGGCAACTTTGGCACTGAGCCAAGACACTGACCCCTTGCTCTGGCTGAGAATCCCTGACTGCTGAAAGTGATATAACTAGTCACATACCCACACCTTCTTCCTCCAGTCATCCCCCTTCCCTATTTCTTTCCTCAGCCAGCACACATGCCTGTCACTTGTCAGTGTAACAGAGACAGCAGCTGTACAGATCAGGTGGTCAGTTATATTGGTACAGTGCAAACTCGTGTGCTAAGTACATTTTCTTTGAAAACACCACACCACACACACACACACACACACACACACACACACACACACACAGAAGAGAGGCCCCCAAAACCTCAAAAATCACTAATTTCATTTTCGGCCATGGGGCTTTGCCCCACTGGACCCCACCAGTAAACATGCACACATACAAACTTATACTCTTTCCTCCCATGTCCCCCCTGCCCCTTCTTAGTCTCATTGTCTATCTGTCTGTCTCTCTTTCTATGCCCGTCTCTCTCTCTTTTTCAGATACACACACACACATACACATGAGACAAGATTTTGAAAATCATGTTCACAGGGCTGATTTTTACAGGTTTTAAAGCAAAAACGCTTCAGTTTAGGAAAAGTTGGACTGATTTTTGTCTTCTGTGGATTGGAATACCTCAGAGGCATTGGTGGCCCTAAAGTGCAGATTTTATGGTTTGAAATTGAGAAAAACCTTCAGCATTGCCCCATGGACCCCCACTAGGGGCCTTCTGCGGCCCCCAGGCCCCCGCCTTTCAGACTCAATCACAATTTCCCAATCTCATGCCTGTATATAGATATTTATATATGTGTTTTCTAGAAAGAAAAAAGGATTAAAACTGGTATATGCAGTGCAACACGTGTTTGACACAGCAGGTTTCTGATGCAGTGCAGCACAACGTCTTTAATGCAGCAGGTTTTTGACTGATGTTGCAGGCTGCCAACAGCAAGCTGCCCCACTCCCACCAGGTGCTACAGCTGCCCTACAGGTGTGGCATCTGCTCCCTGAGCTTTGTCAACGAGCTGGCCTGCAACAAGCACATGATGTCCCACAGCAAGCGCCTGACCGGTCCTGCCAGCTCCTTGTCCCTGGCCTCCAGCCACCTGACTGAGGTGAGAGACGTGGCCGCCATGTCCCACTTGTGGGCACAGGCTGCCCTGGCTTCAGACAGCAACATGCAGGCCTTCAGGGGCCAGCACTCTCCCCACAAAGCCAACCCTTACTTGGGCAACGGCATGGCCATGTCTGCCTTTCCCCAGAACCAGCCTCATGGCCCCAGCCAGTCAGTCAAGTCAGAACCCGGTGATATTGCCAACAGTTCGCACCAGGCTAACGGCCGCTTCAACCCGCTTGTCAACGGAGCATTTCCCCAGTCCCACCCGGCGCTCCGCACCATGCAGTGCGCCGGCAGCGACAGCTTCCTGTGCGGGGTATGTGGAAAAGGCTTCCTGCGAGTCCAAGAGCTGAAGACCCACATGCGGAAGCACAGTGGGCATCACCGCTTCGTGTGCATAGAATGTGGGGCCTGCTTCGCCAGTGCCAGCAACCTGGTGCGTCACAAGCGCACACACTCTGGGGAGAGACCCTTCAAGTGCTCCCTGTGCTCATCGGCCTTCACCCACAAGGGGGCACTGATCAACCATGAGAGGATCCACACCGGGGAGAAGCCCTACGTCTGCGACCTGTGTGAAGCAGCCTTTGCCAGAGTGGACGCCCTGACCCGCCACAAACGCACTCACAAAGAAAACAGAATTAAACAGGAGGATGAGGAGAGTACTGACGACATTTTTGGTCTGCAGCCTTGACGAGACTGTCATCTGAATTCCCTTCAGTCTGTGCAGATAGGAGAGTACTGAGGACATTTTTGGTTTGCAGCCTTGACAAGATTGCCATCTGTATTGTGAAGTCATCTCTGCAGAAGAGTACTTGTGGTTGTCAGTACATAATGTGTGTCATGTTGATCAGTGAAGTCGTTGGTTGGGTTTAGACTAAATGTTTCCTTTGATACAAACTTTACTGTGCCATATGTTGACTGGTTTGTGAGGTGATGAAATATGTCACAGGACATCCAGTAGGAACACATGAGCTTCCAGTGTTGCAAAAATTCAGCTTTCATTACAAATAAGATAGAGCAGTGTAGAGCATTGCCCTTCATTGAACTGATTTTGAGACTTATGCAGAGTGAAATCTTTAAGAAACTACAAATGAATTTTTAGAATCTGGTGCAATTATTTTGCAAAGGTCTTTTTCTCCAAAAAATGTTTGATAATTGAAAGCACTTTTCTAGACTGACTTCACATTGATGGATTGACTGTGTTATATGTAATACAGTGCCAGTTGTGACTGAGAGAGAGAGTGGTCTGGATATGACAGCTCTACTTTTCTGTAAAACAAGATTAGAAAGAAACAAAAGGAAAACAAAAATAAAATGGGAGGGGAAAAAAGAGTGTTTACATTAGAAAAGAAAACAATTAGTTGCGAAGTATTCTAATTCAATATTTTATTTATTTTTTAATGAGTACAGAGTAGCTGTGTACAAGGGCCAGTGTAGATTGTTTTCATTGCATGTTCATTTATAATGATTGATAAAAAGTATGATAAAAAATTTGGAAAAACATAATCATGGCAAATGATTTTACTGTTGTATTCATTCTTTCTTCTGTCTGAGTCCCTGTTTAGTCTTTAGCTTTCTTTTCATTTTATGTGACTAGACGTTGAATCTGAAAGGCTCAGTGTAGCATAGTCTTTAGTATTACATGTTTCAACTCTCAGTGATGACAAATATAGAAATGGGAGGGGGGAGGGAGCAGGAGTGAATCTGAAACAGTGAAAGGCTCAGTGTAGCAGAGTCTTCAATATTACATGTTTCAGCTCTTAAGTGATGACAGACACATACAGAAATGGGAGGGGGGGAAGCAGGAGGGAATCTGAAAGGCTCAGTGTAGCAGTCTTCAGTATTGCATGTTTCTATCCGAAGTGATAACAGACAAAAATGGGAGGGGATGTGTTTGTATGTATGAATGTGTATAAGTGTGTTTGACAATCTGTGTGTACATATATGACTGTGTGTTGGAACTGGGGTGACAGATCTGTGTGTACCACTACATGTAGGACTGTGTGTTGGAAAAATAATCATGATAGGGAAATAATGCTTTCTAAACAGGGTTGCTGTATTTCAAATTTGCAGATTTTACACACATTCCCCTCCCCCCACTCCTAGCCCACAAAGGTTGTTTTTGTTTGTTTGTTTTTGGGGGATTTTTGTTTGTTTGTTTGTTTTTTGTTCTATTTCAGAGTGGATGGTGATGATTCAAAGCTTACCATTATAAAGTTTTCAATATCAAATTTCTTGTCACAAAGTAAATAAACCGCTACAGTGCTAGTTTGTTTGTTTTTTTCCTTTGGTTTTATTTTATTATCAAAAAGAATTCACAAGCAGTGGTACTCTTTTGCTAGCTGGAACAGTCTGTGACTGTGAGAAAGCCTAGGAGTTATTGTCTCATCAAATGAAGGTTTCAGTTTTGAACTTTCATTATTACATGAAGATAAGAGACTTGAGAGAGATATATGTGCATGATCATTTCATTATTACATGAAGGTAAGAGACTTGAGAGATTTCTACATGACCACTTGTATGCACAAATTGAAAACACAACATGATTTCATCTCTTGTGTTGCTGGGATTAAACAGTCTACTGTCATAAGAGGAACTGATCAGATCTTCCTGGAATGGTGTGTTGTGTTATGATCAGAGTGATGAGAACATCACTAGTGGAAGGAATGGAATGATATGGATGGTGTGTGTTGTGTTGTGATCAGAGTGATGAAAACATCATTAGTGGAAGGAATGACATGATACGGATGGTGTGTGTTGTGTTGTGATCAGAGTGTTGAGAACATCACTAGTGGAAGGAATGGAATGATATGGATGGTGTGTTTTGTGTTGTGATCAGAGTGATGAGAACATCACTAGTGGAAGGAATGACATGACATGGATGGTGTATTTTGTGTTGTGATCAGAGTGATGAGAACATCACCAGTGGAAGGAATGACATGACATGGATGGTGTGTTTTGTGTTGTGATCAGACTCAGAGTGATGAGAACATCATTTATGGAAGGAATGACATGACATGGATGGAATCTCCTAACTTGGGTAACTTTCTGATATCTTCGCAGATGAAGTTTTCAATAAAGTTCTGTGTTTTTCCAGACTCAGTGACTCTGTTTTGGGGGTTGTTTTTTAGTTGCTGCAAGTGTTACTTTTTCATTGGTGTGGACAAATATTTCAGTAAAATTCTTTGTTTTTTCTTACTGTTCTTGTGCGTATTTATGTAGCTATTGATATAGCTGATTGTTTATCTGCTTTATTGATTTTTGATTGTTTATCTGCTTTATTGATTTTTTGCTACTAAAAGTGCAGCTTGTTTAGCCCTGCTTTAGCCGTTAGGCTCTGCTGTTGGAAGAGTTTTTGAATTGAAGTTACAGCCACAAGTTCAGTGAAATGGGTTTGTTGTTCTGATTCAAAATAACAAATAACAGAATGAAGCGCATTGAGCTTTATGGTAGATGATAACAAATAACAGAATGAAACACATTGAGCTTTATGGTAGATGATAACAAATAACAGAATGAAGCGCATTGAGCTTTATGGTAGATGATAACAAATAACAGAATGAAACACATTGAGCTTTATGGTAGATGATAACAAATGACTGAATGAAACACATTGAGCTTTATGGTAGATGATAACAAATAACAGAATGAAACACATTGAGCTTTATGGTAGATGATAACAAATGACAGAATGAAACACATTGAGCTTTATGGTAGATGATAACAAATAACAGAATGAAACACATTGAGCTTTATGGTAGATGATAACAAATGAC
>JAAQRG010015275.1:0-21859 GCA_011634625.1 Babylonia areolata
ATATATATATATATTTATATGTATCTTGTTAATATTTTTCCCTGTATTATCTCATACCTCATTCTGTTGTGTTTTAGTTACTTGAAGGTCGAAAGTCTGTCGGAGGCAAACTTGAGGTGAAGGTCAGAGTTCGAGACCCCTTCAAAGGTCGACAGGTGGAGGAAAGTAAAGAGAAGTGGCTTGTCATCGACCAGTTCATTCGCACAGTTGGTTCAAAGGTTAGAGTGTGCATGAAACATTAAATCTGTGAAGACTAATACAAATAATATATGCAGCATTTATCTTTCAGTTAAAGAAAAGCAGGCTGGGAAAGGCACTGAAAACCTTACGGGGATCCAGGGGCCTGGGCCTGTGATGCAAGGGCAAAGCTCCAGTGGGATGTGTAGGGGGTGAACCCCCTGGTTGAAACTGCTTTTTGTTATTCAGGCATGAGATTTTTCCGACTATAGTCCAGACTGAAAATTGGTTCCAGAGGCCATTTTTGAGATTCGTGTAAATCTGTTGAGAAAATCGGAGGGGTGAAGGGGGGGTGAGGTTTTTTTCCAACCCACGAAGGTTGCACGTACGTTGTCCGACCGATCAACAAGAAAAACCCACAGCGTTTTCTAAAATACCCCATGTTTGGATAAGTGAACCAATTGAGAATAAGTGTTCTGTTGCTCCTCTGTCATCATTCAGCTTATCCGTATTCGGTCGGGGGCTTCACGACTTGCAAAGATACCTGATTTCGTCGATCGTCTTCAGTCGTTGACGAAATGAGAAAACTCACAAAGGATTAGAGGATTTTTGCAGCAGAGATCGATAAAGAAGTGAATAATAAGTGAAACTGGGTCTGGAGAGATGAGATCGTGAAAACAGAAGTGAAGAATGAAAAAATAATTGTTTACAGGAAGGCGACGCCATTCACAAAATGAACACCGCGGGCAAGGCCAAGTGAGATTGGTGTCAGATTGTATGGGTGCAACTCTTCAGTCTAGGCACGGAAATTTGTTTTCACATTTGCATTTAAAACGGAGCATCCGTTTTCTAGAAGAAAAAAAGAAAGAAAGAAAAAGCCTATGGCTGTTTATATCGCTTACCGATGATCTGTCAAAAATGAAAACGGAGTGCTCTTTCCAAAGCGTTGTTTGTTGACCCCTTGAGAGGCGATCCAGTGACTTAACAGAGAACCAAAATCGGAAGTCCGAAAGTTTCCTAACGCACTGTGAAAAGCATGCACGCGCGCACATGCACACGCATGCAGTCGATCACACACACACACACGCACACGGACATGCGCGCGCGCTCACAATAATACACACACGCACACAAACTTGTGCGCACACACAGATACACCAGTGCGCGCGATCTCCATCCCTGTCAAGCCACAAGGGCCGTGGGTACATCTGCTTGACCCTCTGTTCATTCAGCAAAAGCTGCCAACGTTTGCCACTGTACTATGCACAAGTAACATTGTTGCTATTGAAACAAACTTTGTAGCAACTTGTCAGTGCCTTTTCTAACACAGCCGAGGCTTCTGTACAGACAGTTCATGGCAAGAGTCAGTGTATTTAGATTTGAGACCTTTTGCCGGCCAGATTACCAAAGTTACACACACACGCACAGACATAGAGCTGAGTTGAATGCGCGCGCACGCGCGCACACACACACACACACACAAACTCTTTGAAAAAAAACACATGAATGCATTCACATATACACAGATTCTGTTTTTTATTTTCTCTCTCTCCTTCACACTTGCACATGTGCACACATATTATGAGTGCTCACACAATCACACAGAGCTTAATAATACGCACATGCGTGCACACACTCACACACACACTCTCTCTTTCAAGCACACATACACACGGAGATTGAAAATACACACACACACACACAGAACTGTATTTAAAGCAATGCACATATATGCACACATACAAACTTGCACTTTTTCCTCCCACCTTCACCCCTCTCTCTTTGTCGCTCTCTCCCTCTTTCTGTCTCTCTTCTCTCTCTCTCTCTCTCGCTTTCTTGCATATGCACACAGAGTTGTATTGAAAACACACACACACATGCGGAGAGAGAGATCTATTGAATTTGAAAGCAGTGCATACGCATGCACAAATACAACTTGCATCAGTTCTTTCCTCCTACCATCTCCCCTCTCTTTCTGTCTGCCTCCCTCTCTCTCATGTTTACACACAGTTGAATTGAAACCACACATACACACGCATGTGCGCACTCACACTCGCTTGCTGTCTCTCTTTCTCCCCTGAACACACACACACACACACACAGAGTCCATGCTGGGGAACTAACTCTCAGCGGACTATTTTCAGCGGAAGAGCAGTTGATTTCAGAGAGAAAAAAGCCACTCCCCAAACCCCCGCCCCACTCCTGCAGACTTCACTTTCATGATTTGCTGATGTAACCCTCCCCTCTCTCTTGAGTCTGCTACCGGTGCTGAGGGAAGGGGGGAGAGGAGGGGTGGGGCGTGGGGGTATGAAACCACTGTCAATGACTGTGGCAATTTTGGCACTGAGCCAAGATACTGACCACTAGCTCCAGCTGAGAATCCTTGACTGCTTGAAAGTGATACAACCAGTCACAGACCCACCCCCTCCTCCCTCCAGTCATTCCACTTCCCCCTTTCTTTCCTCAACCAACACACATGCATGTCAGTGGAACAGACTCCAGCTGAAGAGACTAGATGGTCAGTTATATTGGTACAGTGCAAACTTGTGTGCTAATAACATTTTCATTGAAAACACACACACACACACACACACACACACACTCACTGACACAAAGAGTTTAACACACAGAGAGCTGTATTTAAAGCAATGCACATGAACTTTAACCCGGAGAGCGCGATGAGCCACGATCGTGGCTTTCCCGGTAAAGTGCGATGGGCCACGATCGTGGCTCTGTTTACATAAGGTCCGACATCGTACGGCTATGCTCGGCAGCCTTCGTAAAACTGCCTCGTTCTGGTGCTACTGCCTCCCTGCTTGTGTTTGCACAAACTTTGACCAAGTTTATAAGTCCAGATCTTCGTATTTTTTGTAAACAATGAGTGACACTGAAGTTGACAAAGCTCAGGAAATGAGTGACCTTGTCACTAGTGATGATTCATTTGCTGACAGGGATTCTGGTGAAAACGGCTTTGTTATTTTGACACTTGGGTATGCTGGCTTGCTTGTTGTTTATTCAGTTTTGTGTCTCCAGCCACAAAAACTGGGGGGTGGGTGATGGGGGTGGGGAGGGGTGGTAAAGTGGGTTAGGCATGGGTCTATTGTGATTTCTTGACCAAATCAAGCTAGAAAACTGGAAATTATTTTGATTTAAAGCATTCTTGCTGCTTTTGAAAGCAACATGAGCTAAAAGAAAACATTTATTTCTGTTTTTGCCTGTGATTGCATAAAGTATTGTAGATGTGCGCGTGCGTTGCGTCGGTGGGTGTGTCTCAAACAAATAATACAGTGCTTATAATTTCATTGTTTCAGTTATATTCATTTCATGATTCTGCAGCCAGAACATTTTCTGCACAGTTTAATGCCAATTTTGAGATTTTGACTCTATAAAAGATGTGAAAATACCTATAAACATTGTGGTTGACGTTTTTGGAAAACAAGTTTGCAAAATTTGTTGTTTATATCCTGTGGAATATCTCCAACTACTTACAAGGTACAGCCTTTTTCTTACTTTTATCTGATTCTTCATTCACTCTACTTTCCAAAAATGTATAGGTTTACCTATTTATTCTTACTGATAAGCATACAAATGCCCCAAATCAGAGCACAGGTAGCGGAGGCAAACTATCCCTTTGTTTTAAGCATGATTTCTGTAAGTATGTTTTATTATATCCAGCACTTTGAGGGTTAACTCTTTCTCCCATGTCCAGCCCGACCCCTATTCTCAATCTTTGTCTGTCTGTCTGTCTCTCTTTCTCACATACACACAGAGAGTTGCATTGAAATCACACACACACACACACACACACACACACACACACACACACACACATGAGACATGATTTTGAAAGTCATGTCCCCAAGGCTGACTTTACAGGTTTGAAAGCAAAAACACTTCAGTTTTGGAAGAATTGGACTGATTTTTTGTCTTCTGTGGGTTGGAATACCTCAGCAGCATTGGTGCCCAGCAAGTGCAGATTTCATGGTTTGAAATTGAGAAAAACCTTCAGCCCCCAGGTCCCCACCTTTCAGACTCAATCACAATTTCCCAATCTCATGCCTGTTATTTCTTAAGGCCATAGGAGGCCTTTGCCTGGTTAATAAATGGTCTTTGAAAGAAATTTTGACAATAATTTGGGCCATTTAATTCTTTACCAACAAAACAAAGCAAATCAAGCAAAAATGCAAATTGCAGTGACTCAAGTGAGTAAAAAAGATGGTGTCATTCTGCCAATGAAAACCAGCAATATGTGAGTCATAAACCACAGAGTAGGGGAGAATTTGTGTTCGTGTGCCTTTTTACTTTCTCACTGTCTTTCTGTCTCTCAGGTTTTCTTTTTATAGTTCATTCAAGTCGTCGCTTTCTATTAGTTCATATTTGGTGACAAATGTTCATCACATTAAGGTGCATAATGCATTAACATGGTTCAGACTTGGTGTCTCCCCTTTGAAACCTCACCACTTGCGTTACTGTAAGAATGTTTGGTTGGATAGTTTAAACAGCCTGTTTTGTTGTTCCGTTCAAGAAAAAGAAATCCGTTTTATACTGTTTTTTCCAAAATATAAAGAACTTAGTCAAATACATGCTTTCAAAATTATGTAATAATCCATCAAGTTTTAAATCATTCATTCTTGCTGCAAACGAAAACAGTACAGTCATGGACAACCTGGCTATGTTCATTTATAAAGCATTACAAGTGAGACAATCATCAACTGATTAGTATGCTTTCAATAGTTTTGCTTAAGTGCCTTACTTGTGTATTTGACTGATATATTGTTTTCGTTGCCAAAACATTTTACTTGTCTGAAACATATTGACAGCAAATGTAACAACTCAACCTCTCTTGATATGGGCCTAGGGCCTGATCAATAAATATTCTTATTCGTATTCTCTCTCTCTTTCTCTCACTCTACAGTCTTACACCAACATTTTGATTTAAACAGTATAATTGAAAACAAATTTTTCACATACAAGTTTCTGACAGCAAACAGTTACACACATGTTTAACTACTGAATACATCACACACTGTGAAAGGTGGCCATAACATCATAATTAAGTTTGATTAGTCTGCACACACTGCAGTTCAGTCAGGCACTGTATAAATTTATGCAAATTAATTCAATTGTCAAGTCTCTCAGCACCACTGTGCCACACACTTGCCAAACTGGGCGTCAATCCAGTCACATACATTGAAGCACAGAATGCAGTCCACCTAACAGGCATGTCTACCATTGCTGAGGGCCCGTATTTGTCCCTGAAAATTGATAAAATGGACAGGGTATCCCGGAAATACGATTATTTGCTGTATGTCCCAGAAAATTAAAAAAAATCCAACTGTAATATTTTTTTTCTCGAACCACTTTGTCAAGACTTTCAGAAATGCTGCCGAATATTACCGAGTCCACTTTGTGAAAAGCTGGAAATGTTCGAATAGTACCGAAGCCATTTTGTCAAAGCCTGTTCGATTTCCGTCACCAGCGAAGTAACTTCGGCAAGACTAATGCGCATGGGATTAAGTGGTCAACCGTTTGAAAGTGGAGGCATGATGGTGTCGAAGAGAAAAACTTTCCAGTTGGACGATCCTATTAGCCCTAAGAAAAAGCCCTCAGGAAGGAATACTCTAAGAAGTGGCCGTTCATAAAACCGGGGAGGAAAGGAGACGTACGCATTTTGCGACATCTGTGCTACTGACTTTTCTGTAAAATTGGGTGGCCAAGATGACCGCCGATGCCATGTTGAAACGGACAAACATATGAACAACGCGAAACTGCGGGAACGACAGGAGCAAAATAAGAAGATCACCGAATTTTTTTCAAGTGCTGCTACAGCCTTGACCTCAACGGAATGTGTCCTGGAGACACAAACTGCTCACGTGGAAGTGATGATGCTGGACTTAGTTGTCGAACTCAATTTACCGATGGCTTCACTCGACAAAGTGACAAAAGCTGTGAAGTCAGTGTTTCCAGATTCCAACATCGCGGCACTGTTTCAGCGCTGCCGCAGGAAAGGAACGCATAAGAAACCATTTACCATATCCACTAATGGGAGTAATGACAGGGGAAGCACCAAACTGTTCCCGCTGGTTGTTCATACAGAAGAGCCGGAGACTTTGGAGGTGCGATCAGATGTTCTTGCCATTCCTGTCTGTGAAGGTTCAGCAGCAGGTGAGTGTATTTTATTTTCCACAGCTGTGCCTCATCATCATATATGAGAATCACAGAATGTTTGTAGAATTTAGCAGTCTTTCTAAACAGAATATATATATACATATATATATATATAAAACACGACACCATTCATTACATAAACTTCTCTCATTTCACAGTGTCAATCATATCATAAACTTCTCTCATTTCGCAATAAATATGATATACTGGAGTTTTTTTCTCAACATTTTCTACTCAGATAAAGGTTTACAGATAGAAAATTTATATACTCTGTGCATTAGAAGGCACAGGGTAAAGACATAATGATGTTCTAGATACTGACAAGTCCACAACAACATAATGTAAGCAGAACAGTACATATTCAATAGCATAGTTCCATGGTGTCGTTATGTTATATATAAAAATATAGAGACCATTTTTGCACCGTAGTTACGTTAAAGCATACTTGTCTAATTCATATTCGTGCTTGAGATCTTTTTCGAACATTTGTAATTGTAGTGTTGGTTTTATTTTGTTGATACATTTGTATACATAGAATTTAGCTATTAAGAAAATATATTAGAAACATCCATCAGTTTTTATTATGTCCTTAGAAGCACTCATACATCATTAATGTTTAAGGGTAAGTCTGTCACAGTATATATATTATATAAACTTTTCTTTTAGATGTCTTACAAATTCTGTCCTGAAAGGTTGTATATGGTTACACTTCCATGGATGATGTAGAATTGCATCTTTTTTATCATTGCAGAAATTACACTTATTGTCTGGGAGTAGTGCCATCTTCATGAGCACAGAATTTGTCACAAGAGAATATGATAATTAATTTTCATCCAGAACTATTTTAATATCATCTCTTGGATTTTTCTTGCATTGAAAAAAATATTCCAGTCAAACTTGTTTTAAAAAATCAAGTCCCAATTTTTACAACCATTTTTGGTAGTCTTTGTCATTATCTATGATTGCAGGTGAGTAGATCTTCACACTCATCGAGAATGAGCTTGATACCATACATCAGATTCCTTGAGAAAACTGCATAACCTTGGGATCTGCCAATGCCAACGTCATGGTGGAGAAGAAGAAAAGAGTATACGGGCACCTACTGGAGAAACACCCTCAGATGTACCTCTCTGGATGTGTTTGCCATCTTATTCATACAGCAGCAGAGAAAGGTATGTCTGTCTGTCTGTCTCTCTTTCTCTCTCTCTCTCTCTCTCTCTCTCTCTCTGTCTCTCTCTCTCTCTCTCTCTGAAAGAGCTCAGTCCCATTAATCATTTCCTATGTTAATATTACTGATACATGTAATTTATTTCTTGAGCAATGTTTTTCTTACATGAGTCATTAGCCATTTTTAGTACATGTTTTTGGTTTTTAATTGTATTGATTTTCATAACACATTAACAATCATCACTGCCCATTTATTCATTTGTTTGATGATTTATCCTATAATTATATTGCATGTCCACATTTTGTTTAGTCATCCATCTTCTTTTTTTTCAGGTGCAGCATGCTTACCTTTGAGTATTGACCAGGTTCTGATTGAGGTCTACTACTACCTGGATAAAAGCAGCAAGCATCAGGCAGCCTTCAAAGACATGCAGCTATTGTATGACCTGCAGGAGAGCAAAATCCTCAAGCATGTCTCAACCAGATGGCTGAATGTTGGCAAGTGCCTCCCGCGACTCATAGACAATTGGAATGCTTTGTACAGTTTCTTCAAGGCAGAGGAAAAGAATGCTGTTGGCTCCATTGAACAAGAAAAGACCAAAAGGCTCAGGAAAACCTTCCAGTCACCATTCAGCAGGCTGTACTGCAAGTTTCTTCTGGATGTGATCAAGGTCTTTGAGGTTGTCAACACAGAGCTGCAGAGTGATGAGCCAAAGCTGCATCTCCTGAAAGCATGCCTTGAAGGTCTTCTGAGGGAGCTGCTTGTAAGATTTGTCAAACCATCAGCCATGGTGTACAAGCAGGTGCTGGATGTTGAGTTCAGTGCCACATACAACATGAAAGAGAACCTGGATCTCATCATAGGAGACAGACCTGGAGAGTTCATTGCCAGAGCAAAGGAGGTTGACCTGAGAGAGGAGAGGGTGGCTTAGTTCTATGCCAGTGTGCAGCAGTTTTTCAAGGCCAGCTGTCTTTACATCAAGACCAAACTGCCCCTGACTGATGAACTTCTGGAGCATGCGAAGATGCTGGATCCAGCTAAGCAGGTGACCACCAAGTTTGCCTCTCTTGAGTACTTCTTGAGGAGGTTCCCCAGACTGAAACCACCAGAAGTGTCAGTGACTGACATCCAGCTGGAATTTGCCAAATATCAGTGCATGGACATCAGGCAGTGCATTGAGGAAACAGAGAGAGTTGATGCCACGTGGGGGGAGATGAGCAAGTTGCAGGAGGACAGCAAGCCTATCTTCAAGCTGCTTCCCATGATCATGATGTCAATCTTGACCATTCCCCACTCCTCTGCACACTGTGAACAGGTTTTTTCTGTTGTTAGGAAAAACCAGACTGACTTTCGGGGCAAGATGGGACACGAAACCCTTCAAGACTTGGTTGTTTCAAAGTCTAGACCAGGCTCAGCAGTGGAGAGAAATTACAGCAAGAGTGAGCTGGCAGAACTGAAGAGTGCTTACTACAAGTCTCTTCAGTCCTCCCGTTCCTGAGCATCCATTGAATTGTGTTGTACATAGTGTAAATAAAGGTAAGCCTACATTTTTTTTCCATGTATACAACCATTGCTTCTGGCTGTCAGACGACTGTTGTTTGTTTGCTGAGATGTTCCTGAAAATAACATCCTGATTCCAATGTGTGCTGTTCCTGAAAAGCAAATTGGGGGTAGGCATGCCTGACCTAAGTCTCACTCCACCTCCAGCACTGTCACCAGAGGCAAAAAAAAAACCAAAAAAAAACCACACCACACAACACACAGCACAGCCTTCCCCCGCCGAGAATGCTTGTGCACCCATCCGCGTCTGCACAGACAGTATTCTTTCCCCTGAAACCCATGCGCGGGAATTAAATCTAACATCTTATAATACATTATATTTTCATGCTTTCATTTCCATCTCCATTGCTGTCTGCTTTTTACACTGGTAACAAATTTACTTTCTTGCTCCATCCATACAGTTGCTAATGATACATTTATAATAATAATTTTCATATTTATCAATTACAGTAAGTAAGCATATCATCACAAATGAAACTCACCATCACATTCGCAAAACATTCGTTCTCCATTATTTCAAACTTAAACTTCATTTTAGTTACACAAGTAAATTTATCATTGAAAATTCAAAGAGGGTTTTTTTTCCTATTCTAATTCTAATATGCTTTTGAAGAAATAAAGTATAAAGACATATTTACCGGCCAGCCCAGTCTCAACCGAGAACAAATCTGTAGGACCAGTTTGATCTGCAGCTGTCTGCTTCACAAGTGACTGCCTACACCTGCCCACACATGCTCATCCAGTCACCAAACTCACATGCTGGCCAGTCAACATTGGGAAACAACATCCAATCAGCAAACAGGAATAGAAGCCAATGAACAATGAGATAAAAATAACACCTACAGTCAACAACACAGTCTCACTGAGACTGAATTTCATGACATACCCCCCCATCTGCGGTAACAGAAAATGACTGAATTTTCTTTTCATATCAATATCCCAGAAACAACTATATGGAATAGTCTGACCTGAAATAGGCCTAAACAAGAGATCAGCCTACGTGTTCTGGGAACCAGGAATTGGTTGAAATGAAAATGAGAACTCTTGCAGAGCCAGTGCATATCGCATGACTGCTGTTTTTGAAAGAGGTAGACAGCTAATAACAGCTAAGTGGTTTGTGATCTTTCTGTAGGATGAATTGATGACCCGTCAAATATTGTCATAGTTTGGAGAGTTTCCAGACAATGACTAACCACTCTCGTTCAATGGTACCATATCTTTTCTCTTGTTCAAGCAGTTTCCTGCTGACAAAGACATTCGGGTGTAGATTACCGCCATGTTCCTGCAGTAAAACACCTCCAATCCCCTTGGAACTTGCTTTTTTGTTGTAGGGGGTTGAAATCTGTAGAATTTTCTTGATCTTTACTTCTGGTTTGATACAATCTTTGCCAACAACATGACCAAGAAATTCCAACTCCCGGATGCCTGTCACCAATTTGCACCACCGAGCTGTCAAACCTGTTTGGCGTAAGCCATGAAAATCTCTTTCAACATCCTTCAGTCGAACCTTGCCACCAAAACATCATCAGAGAAGTTCAATGCATTATGATATTCCAAATCAAGCATTTGCTTCATGCTAGCAAAAGTTGCAGGAGCTGACACAAGACCAAAAGGCATTTCTGCCCATTGAACAAATCTAGAGGTGTCTGGAAAGTTGTCTTTGGTCTGTCCTCTTCCTTGACAGGAATTTGACAATAACCCTTTGACAGATCTATTTTTGTGAAATGATTTGCTGACGATAATTTCGTAAAGAGATCTTCAACATCTGGAATGGGTTCCACATTTAAAACTGTGTGCTTGTTTAGTTTACGTAAGTCAGTGGACACTCCAGTAGAACCATCCTTTTTCAACAGGTGCACTATAAGGTGAAGTCGAAGGTTCGATCACCATAAGGTCTAGCATTGTTTTCACTTCAATGATGAGAACTTCTGTGGAAGCAAATGGCAAAAGAAATTGTTTTTTTCCTAATAGCTTCCTCTTTAGTGAGACTAATCTCATGGTTGAGAGGGCCATTAAAACAACCAGGATCTGAAGACAGGATGTCATGAAAATTAAGCAGCAATGCTTTCATCTCACGTTTTTTTATCACTACTGAGTTGGTTATTTACATTGATGTCCTCAACTGACTCCTGATGAGTCTGAGGAACTGTGGGAGTGGGCAAAATTTCAGTCTTCCAAATCAGGTAGCACTTCTGACAATGTGTCAGATATCAGAACATCAGGTACAAAGTGAGGGTTAAGAAATCCTTATGGAGACAATGTTGGAGCTCTTTCTGAAGAAGAGCACTGAGAGGCATTCTCAGAACAAGAAACATTTACAGGCGTTGCATTCTCACAATGAATGTATTTCTTTATTTCTTTATCATATTAGCATGGAACACCTTCAGTTTTTCCTTGAATTCAATTTTGTTTTCATTTCCAAATTTTTCCATCACTTTGAATGGACCCTTCCATGTCATCAACAATTTGTTGTTGTCAGATGGTAACAAAAGTAAAACTTCTTCACCCGCACTGAATGTGTGAGGAGTGGCCTTCTTACCTTTGTACCTCTTGTTCATTACAGCTGCAGCTTACAAGTTCCTACTGGTAAGTTCACAGACATCTGCTAGCATGTTTTTGAGGTGAATAATATACTGATATGAAGTTTTGTCTTCATCATCATCAGTATGACCTGTCCACGTAGAGGCTGGGAGATCCATAGGGCATCTTGCTCTCCTGCCAAACAACAATTCAAATGAGGAGAAACCAGAACTTGCATTTGGCACCTCGCTACAAGCAAATAACAGCCGGTAAATACCTATGCCACAGCATAGGGTGTTTTTGGATCACTCTTTTCAGCATTGGCTTGATAGTGCCATGAAATCTTTCATGCATGATATGGAAAAGTGACAACTGCTCTGATGGAAAGAAGGCTTAGAATTTCCTTCATCATCTTTGAAGTAAACTGAGAGCCTCTGTCAGAAAGAATCTCTTCAGGAAAACCAATTGGGGGAACAAACTTTGAAAAGTTCTTCCTCTGCAGTCACTGTATCTATCTTTTTGAGGTGAACTGCCTCTGGATAACAAGTCACCACATCCACAATTGATAGGATTGTCAATGGCCTTCCTCAGATGGAAGAGATAAAGGACCCACCAAATTGACTGCGACCGTTTTGAATGGTTAATTGATTCAAGGTATAAAGTCTAACGGAACATTTGGCTTATGACCCTTTGGAACCGTCCATTGGCAAACATCACAAGAAGTGCAGTAGTCTCTAACATATTTACTCACTCCTGGCCAAAAGAAATTGGAGTTAATTCTTTGATGTGTTCTGTATACACTTCCATGACCAGCTAAAATGCCATCATGTGCAGCTGACAATACTGACTTAAGCAAAGGTGGAGGAACAACAATCTAATCTCTTTTTTGCACATCAGGGCTGTTGATAACCATCATGATGAAAGTCAGCATTTCTCATTTGTCCTGGACTACAGTTTCCACTCCGACTAAAGGCATGACCTCTATAATCAGCACCACGACCTTTTCCACACTGAAAACCATTACCTCTGCCGTGATCGCTACCTCTGTGATGATTGACACCACGACCATAATCTCTGTCATGTAACATCTGACCACAGCTGACTGCTGCATTCCCAACAGAAATGGGTGATATATGCACAACATACATATTCAGACACATAGAAGATACATGTTAAGACAGATATCCAATTGAAAATGAAAACAAAAAGGAAATACTGCTTGCTGTTCACCAATTTGTAAACTATGTAAACTATGTAAACTATGTTGAATATCTTAAAATGTGGGAAACAATTGGATGGTTGAAATTCTCCTGTTGTTTACTTGCAAGAGGATGACCATCAGACTGGATGTAAGTTTATGATGGCCAACACATTGACCCGATATTGCCGAAGTTATGCTGACATGTAACATTGAATAGCATCCTATTTTTAAGTCATATCATGTCAACATGTAAACCAGTGGCATTCGCGTGTGCGGACACACACACACACGCACGCATGCACGCACGCACGCACTCATATGACACGCACTCATACATGTACATGCACAATCACTCACTTTCTCTTACTTGTGGTCTGATTTGATTATCTGATTTGATACGGTGTTTGTATATTTTTGGTTTCATATTACCATGATTTTACTATTGTGTTATTATGATGTATATATCTGAGCAAGGAACTTTTTTTGTCTTTGTTTTGTTTTGTGGGGTTTTTTTGTTTTTGTTTTTCTCCAAACGCACCACAGGCACAGACACACTCAGAACACAAACGCATGCACACACATACACACACACAACACACATACACACACACACACACATACACACACACACACTCACACTCACTCACTCACTCACACTCACACACAAACACACACACACACACTCACTCACACGCGCACACGCACACACATACACACACCACCGGATACGACACACTCATTGTGCACGAGGTACAAAGACAAACTTGAGATGCAAATGATGATTATGCCATTTGATGCAATCCTGTTGAAATATTTGAATGTTCTCATAGTGCCATGATATTGCCATGGTATTGTTATGATGTATGCATTTGTCTGAATGTATGTATATCAGGTTTTTGTTTGTTTGTTTTATTTTTTGTTATTATTATTATTATTATTATTTTCCCCTTAACCCATCACACGGATACACTCACAGGCAAACATACATATACACACACGCACGATCACACGCGCACACGCACACACATACACACACCACCGGATACGACACACTTAGTGTGCACGAGGAAAAAGCGTCTAAAATCACAATTGTGGATAGATGTTAAACAAAAGAACGAACTAACGAACGATCGAAAACACACACACACACACACACACACACACACACACACTGAACTTACAATTCCCACCCCTCGCTTTCCCCCCAAACGAATGATATAATAATACATAACCTACGGTATTTTTAACTACAGATATTGATACGTGGTCATTCTATCATTTTTCAAAATATTATTTCTGTTGAAACAGGTTTTATTTTTTATAACAAAAAAATAGAGATACAAGATGCAAAGTACAGACAGACAGACGGACAAAATGTAAAAACAGAAGAAAAAAAGAAAATAAACATCCCAACACCCATCCCCCGAAAAGGAACAACGATACAAAATATGCGGGGAACAAACTATACAAGTCAAAGTCGTTGCTATTGTTGTTGTTGTCAGCATCATAATCATCAGGAGTTCACCACCCCATCATTAACTGCTGACTGTTCATTTGTCAGTACTGATGGTGCATATCAAATGGTTTACTTTCGGAAGGCAGGTATACACTTTATAACAGGTGATATCCTTTTTTTTCTTTTTTCTTTTTTGTAACACGTGGAGATGTAGGAGATGTGTATATGTCTTTGTTTTTGTTCCCTTTTATAGCCCCTTGCAACCATAGATACTCACATACAAACAATCACCCAACACGACATGCTCAATAAATGAGGTACAAAGGCAAATCTTATGATACACGAAATGGTTAGCTGATTTGATACAGTGTTATTAGATTATATGTTTGGTTTCATATTTCCATGATGTTACCATTGTGTAGCCATGACGTACGATTTATCTGAATGTATGTATATCAGGTTTTTGTTTGTTTGTTTTATTTTTTGTTATTATTATTATTATTATTATTATTTTCCCCTTAACCCATCACACGGATACACTCACAGGCAAACATACATACACACACACACGCACGCGCGCGCGCGCACGTACACATATATGCACGTGAGTGTGCACATCGGGCGTTGGAGAGCGGGGTGAGGGAGGGGGGAGAGGGAGGGAGAAGGAAATGGGAAGGGAAAAAAAAAAACGTGAAAATTTTGCGATTGCAGTTAGATGAGCTTAGCACTGAGGAGATGAGAGTTCACAATGAGCGGACAGTTCGTGACTAGCACATACACGAACACAAACACACACACACACACACAACCACACAGAGGAAGGGGGAGGGAGGGAGAAACGTATGCGAGCTACACGAGCAAGGAGAAGAAAAGGAGAAAGAAGAAGCTTTGCACTTTGGTGAACACTTTGTTTTCCCCTTATGAGTGGTGAGTTCACAAGGAACGAACAATCCGTGGTGTGCATGCAAAAAACAAGAGAGGAAAAGGGAAAAGAAAAACATGTGAAGTACCGCGAATGTTTTCGGGTTACCATTACTGTAGCTTGCAATTGTTCACTCGAGCATCATATACACGGAGTTGTCGCAAGTTGTACTTTGTGATGTGAAATTTGGTGTGTATATCTATTTATTCATTCATCTGTTACTTTTTTCTTTTTTTTACGTCTAATAGAAATTTAGCAAGTGAAAATGTAAGTATTGTTAATGTATTTAAAATGCAGCTGTGGTGATTACAGTAGTGAAAAAGTTTTTGGCTTAATGTAATATTTGCCCTATGTCAACCAGTGCAATTTGGTTGTCCATGCTGATGTGACTTTCCAAATTATGTGGCACAAGCCTTCAAATAAGCGTTCAATTAAGCAGGGCATTCAGAGGAGAGTCTCTCTCTCTCTCTCTTTGGTTGTTTTTTTTTGTTTTGTTTTTTTGTGTGTGTTTATTGTTGTTTTTTGTCGGTAGATACCCTCACCCCCACCTCCTCATTGATGATTTGGGTTATGAAGCGGAGGAAAAAAGATCACACACACACACACACACACACACACACACACACACACACACACACACAGTGGAGAGGGAGAGTGAGGGGAGAGAAAGGGGAAAAAAAAAGAAAACCGCGATAGAGGGGTTGTGGACATGTCTCCTCTTCCATCACCAGTACCTTTCCTACATTAAAACTTGGATGCTGGTGTTTGGTGGATATGCATGCCTTTTTTTTTTCTTTTTTTTTCTTTTTTTTTTTGTATTCTTGGCTTTATATATGTGTGTGCATCACATAAGATCCAGTCTTTTTTCTTTTTTTTTGTACTCAATGGTGAACAATTGACGGGAAAAAAATCCTAAACCTTCGTGCAGGAATATGAGTATACTAGTAAACTTTTTAAAAATATTTTTCTGTACTTTTCGGATTCCATGGAATCAAAAACAATGTCACTCTCAGCCCGGTTTTGGCTCTGTGCAGTCAGCTAGGTTATGGGCAACAATGATAGTGTGTAAATGTTGATGCTATGCCCCTTTGTATTACTCTTACTGTACATTGTGTTGTTGTTTTTTTTGTTGTTTTTGCGCCCATCGCTCGCTTGCGCTAGTCAATCAAATTGTCATTTTTAAAAATATTTTTGTACTATGGTGTCATTTTCTTTTGTCAATAATTGTTACTTGTCTGTATGTAACTTACTTTTCTATCTCGTTCTCTACTTCTCACGAATGGATGAATATCTTTTGTTTCCTTTTGCTCAGTTAATTGATTTTAATATACACATTCTCTATTTCTATGTTTGTTTAACAGAAGAATATGTTATGGATAGAAATCACAGTGATTCTCTGGAAGAAAGGGGGTGCGATGTATACAGACCAAAAATACCACTTGTCAATGCATAACCTTAAGATATCATCTCTAAACTGTCAGGGGTTAGGAAATTTTCAGAAAAGGAAAGACGTCTTACAGTATTTAAGACAAAAGCAATATTCGGTATACTTTTTACAAGACACACATTTTACTAACAAGATGGACACAGATCAGGGCAGAATGGGGTTATGAATGTGTTTTTCGTCGAATAATTCTAGATCACGAGGGGTAGCTATTCTGTTAAATAATAACTTTGAGTTTCAAATACAAAAAACGATTATAGACATACAGGGTGATTACATATTTCTGCTTTTAAAAATATCTAACATGGAAATTCTTTTGGTCAATGTGTATGGACCTAACATAGACGACCCTATATTTTTTTTAAGAGATTCGGACAAAAAATTGAAGAACAAGCTATTCAGAATGTAATAATAGAAGGCGATTGGAACTTACTTATGAATCCTAGCTTAGACTATTACAACTATAAACGTGTAAACAATATGGCAGCACAAGAAACAGTAATAAAGATGGATGACTTACAGTTAGTAGATATATGGAGAGAATAAAATAATGAAGTTTTAAGATACACCTGGAGGAGACCAATCCCCTTACAACAAAGCCGTCTTGATTTCTTTTTATTGTCTGACAATTTGATCACCAACGTTAAGGATGCAGATATCACTTATGGTTACAGAAGTGACCATTCTTTAATTACAGTTGATCTACAATTCAACACAGAACCCAGAAGAAAAACATTTTGGAAATTTAATTCATCTTTACTTTGGGACAACGAATATGTAGAGTTAGTGAAAGAAACAATAGAAAAAGTAAAGGACCAATATGCAGTGTTACCGTATGCAAGAGAACGTTTAAGCAAGATACCTAATAATGAAATTCAGTTAACCATAAACGATCAACTCCATCTGGATGTATTATTAATGGAAATAAGAAATAAAACAATATCTTTTGGTATAAGAAAGAAAAGACAGCTTATAGAAAAGGAGGAAACTCTAGAAAAAGAAATACAGCGAATCGATAAAGAAATAGATACACATAGTTTAGCTAGAGATTTGCAGGAGAAAAAAGAACTAGTACAGCTACGAAAAATAAAATTGGAAGGGATCGCTTTAAGGTCAAAAGCAAGACGGGCAACGAGGAATAGAGACAACCACGAATGTAACGTTTGTTCTTTTATTTATTTTTTTTTTCCTTTCATTTATTTACTTATTTTATACAGTGCATGTGGCTTTTTTTTGTTTGTTTTTTCTCTGTATGTATGTATGAAGACAGTGTTGTTGTTTTCCTGATTTGCAGTTTAGGTGGTGCACAGTGGCAAATATTGTCGATTTCAGATGTTGGTTTTATATGTCAGTTTGTATGTATTAAATGTTAAACTCGAATAAAATACTTATTAAAAAACAAAAACAAACAAACAAAAAAAAAACAACAAACAAATAATAAAATGAAAAAAAGGACATCAAATTCAAATCAAATAAAGAAGAAAATTGAGACAAGATGGTTGGTGGTGATAACAGAGCTTGATCCATAACTGTAAGGGTTTCACTAGCATTAGAACTTAAAGTTGAAAGGGTTATCATACACCTGGATTAAAATTGAGACAAAACTTCAGAATCAACACAGCCAGACTCGATAAAGAAGAATGCATGTGATATGATGCCATGTTCATGTTTTGTAATGTTTGAAATGTGTGATTTTGACCTGTGCTATTGTAATGTTTGTTTTGTTGCTGATTGTTGAGTAAATGTGTGATTCTGAAAAACAAAACCAAACCCCCAAACAAAACAAAAACAACAACAGAAACAACAACAAAACTGGTGAAAAGAAAGATGCACCGAACATATATTGTTTTAAAGTGTGAAAAATGATTTGAAATAAAGAAAACAGTGAAAAACAATGTATTTCCGCTGATCAAAAACTGTTACAGGAAATTGACATTGACAAAGGGCCTTAATCAATCCAGTGGTCAGTTTTACGGAGATTTCACCGGCAAGTAACTTTAGCAAAAGACTTGGGTAAACCCCGCTTTTTGATGCAGTGTTTACAATTCAATGACAGAACAGCTGAACAGCACAGGGAAACAAGAGAGGGAAAGATTATACTCCAAACCACCCACAATTCAAAACCAGACCGCAAAATTGTCTCAATCCCATCACATCGTTTCATATGATGTAAACAGCTTTTGTGGGGAAAAAAAAATTGGCTGAGAAAAAAAGCAGCTGACCTCCCCCCACACCCTCCCGCAACTTCGCCAGTCAGCTGGATTCTACAAGTGTACCGATCAATACATGAAGCCTGATGGATGGAGAAGGTAGTGACGTCATTTTTTCCATTGATACGCATGCGTTTAAATCAAGCAGTCAACAGTTTTATGGAACACATTGAATGGAGTGTGTATCTTCAAAAGAAAGATTTACAAGACTTAAATACAAACGAAGCGCCATCTACGAAAAGAACAGTTGGTTTGAGAATCTTCCATAAACAATGTTAAAAGCGACTTTTGAAGTCGTGGTCATATTCCGAGTTCATGCACCATTTGCATCGTCACGGGAAAGGGTAAGAAAATAATAGAAATATAGAGATAATGCAAAATGGCGGCTTTTATATGGATCTAATTACGTTGATGCTTTGGCCCAAACAGTATTTTTCTTCTGAAATTCAGAATATTCCGAATGTGTTTGTTTTAGTAGATCTACACATGTCGGATTGTACCCTCCAGGGAATGGAGTTGTATGAGGAAAAAAAGGAGCTCTGGAGTCTGTCTACACTGGGAACAACTGGGCTTTAAAAAGTCCTATTTTAGACTGAGTCCTGAATTCAGGGACCTTTTTACCGGCAATTTTTAAGGATAGATTAAACGATATTACCATTAGTAGATGTTGTAACTCATTTTCAGTGGTTTTGAACGTTATTTTACGTGCCGCCATCTTGCGCTTTCCGGATTTGGTCCCACAAACCATGAAAATGTAAACAAAAAAACATTGCGGTTTGAGACGACAAGAGTCGATTTGGGTTCATGTTATGGGTCATTTTGCGTGGTATTGTGCCTATTTCTAGATTCCCATATTTGGGTTCATGTTATGGGTCATTTTGCGTGGTATTGTGCCTATTTCTAGCTTCCCATGTTTGATTTTACATCATACTGACTTCACAGTCCAGTGGTGAAATCTCGGAAGAAAGCGTTTTATTGCAGGTGATTCGAAGATGGAATTAAAAAAACATAGATCTAGCTATCTTTCTTTTTCCCTTTGGAAAATTTCTGTTACATCGTGTGATGTTTCTTACCTTGCATTTTGTCACAGTTCTTGTCCTATGGACAGGTGCCTAATCATCTAGAAAAGGAAATTATTGGTTGGTCCATGTACAAAATGTTTGAAACTACTGGCCACATACCATGTTTTCATAACATTGATAACATATTTTGGTCCACTGAACACAGTTATCACACCAGTTAAATACATCTTCAAAATATGTTTGGAACCATGTGTTTGAAATGTTCAGTATTGTTTACATCCCCAAACCATGTTTGAAACCATGTGTTTGAAAATGTCCAGAATTGCTTAACCTTTGTTAAGATGATGGTGACAGTGGTGATTGTTACTAGGTATAGCTGATGATGAAACGAAGATGATGATAATGATTTTTACCTGGTATGGGGGACAAAGAAATGAAGATGATGGTGATTGTTACCAGGTATGGCTGACGATGAAATGAAGATGATGGTGACAATGATGATTGTTACCTGGTATGGCTGACGATGAAATGAAGATGATGGTGACAATGATGATTGTTACCAGGTATGGCTGATGATGAAATGAAGGATTGTTACCTGGTATGGCTGACGATGAAATGAAGATAATGGTGATTGTTATCAGGTATGGCTGACGATGAAATGACGATGATGGTGATTGTTATCAGGTATGGCTGACGATGAAATGAAGATGATGGTGACAATGATGATTGTTACCCGGTATGGTTGACGATGAAATTAATATGATGATGATTATTATCAGGTATGGCTGACGATGAAATGAATATAATGGTGATTGTTATCAGGTATGGCTGCTGGGCTCACTGCCAGAACTCGGAGAGTGGAACCCAGCTCGGGCCATCGAAACGGGGCAGGTGGAAGGGGAGTGGAAGGTGTTTCAAGCCCGAGTGCGCCTTCCCATGAACACCAGCTTCCAGTGGTCGTGGTGCACACTGACGAATGACGGACGGCTCAAACAGTGGGAGGCCTCACAGAAGAGGGAACGACGCGTCTTCACCTTCAGTGGGGTGCTGCACACGTCTTGGGGCGACCCCTCCATGGAGGTAACACCTTGCTTCTTGTCTAATTCTTGGTGTGTTCTTTCTCTTGGTGTGTTCTTCTCTTTGTGTGGCCTTCATTTTAGTGTGGCCTTCCTCTTAGTGTGTTCTTCCTCTTGGCGTGTTCTTCCTCTTGGTGTGGCCTTCTTCGATCTTAGTTTGTTCTTCCTCTTGGTGTGTTCTTCTCTTTGTGTGGCCTTCATTTTAGTGTGGCCTTCATTTTAGTGTGTTCTTCCTCTTAGCGTGTTCTTTCTCTTGGTGTGGCCTTCTTCGATCTTGGTTTGTTATTCTTCTTGGTGTGTTCGTCTCTTTGTGTGGCCTTCCTCTAAGTGTGTTCTTCCTCTTGGTGTGTTCTTCCTCTTGGTGTGTTCTTCTCTTTGTGTGGCCTTCCTCTAAGTGTGTTCTTCTCTTAGTGTGTTCTTTCTCTTGGTGTGGCCTTCTTCGATCTTAGTTTGTTCTTCCTCTTGGTGTGTTCTTCTCATTGTGTGTTCTTTCTCTTTGTGTGGCCTTCCTGTTAGTGTGTTCTTCCCCTTAGTGTGTTGTACCTCTTGGTATGTTCTTCTCTTTGTGTGGCCTTCCTGTTAGTGTGTTCTTCCCCTTGGTGTGTTCTTCTCTTTGTGTGGCCTTCCTGTTAGTGTGTTCTTCCTCATGGTGTGTTCTTCTCTTTGTGTGGCCTTCCTGTTAGTGTGTTCTTCTTCTTGGTGTGTTCTTCTCTTTTTGTGGCCTTCCTGTTAGTGTGTTCTTCCTCATGGTGTGTTCTCTTTGTGTGGCCTTCCTGTTAGTGTGTTCTTCCTCTTGGTGTGTTCTCTTTGTGTGGCCTTCCTGTTAGTGTGTTCTTCCTCTTGGTGTGTTCTTCTCTTTTTGTGGCCTTCCTGTTAGTGTGTTCTTCCTCATGGTGTGTTCTTCTCTTTTTGTGGCCTTCCTGTTAGTGTGTTCT
>JAAQRG010015279.1:0-2500 GCA_011634625.1 Babylonia areolata
GTTTATCGTCTCATCCAAAAAGACTAAACGCCCAGTTTGATTTCCCAGTCAAACTTGGGAGAAAGGGCGAGAGCGGGGATTCGAACTCAGACCCTCACGGACTCTCTGTATCGGCGGATGAGCGTCTTAACCATTCTGCCACCTCCCTCCACTGAAAATCGAAACGAGGCCTCGAACTCGAACACGAACTGATCACTAGTGAACACTGGATCAGGACCACGTGGAGTGATGGCCTAGAGGTAACGCGAGAGAATCGGAGCGCGCTGCTTCGAATCACGGCTCAGCCGCTGATATTTTCTCCCCTTCCACTAGACCTTGAGTGGTGGGCTGGGCGCTAGTCATTCGGATGAAACGATAAACCGAGATCCCGTGTGCAGCATGCACTTAGTGCACGTAAAAGAACCCACGGCAACAAAAGGGTTGTTCCTGGCAAGATTCTGAAGAAAAATCCACTTCGATAGGAAAAACAAATAAAACTGCACGCAGGAAAAAATACAAAAAAACATGGTGGCGCTGTAGTATAGCGACGCGCTCTCCCTGGGGAGAGCAGCCCGAATTTCACACAGAGAAATCTGTTGTGATAAAAAGAAATACAAAATACAAAATAGAAAAAAATACAGAAGTCCGAATCCGCCACGGCGCCCCCAACTGCGCGCAAACCTATCTTACCACAGGCCAGGATTACTTTGGGGCCGTGTGAAAGTGTACATGACAACTGTTGGCTTAGTTAAGCTTTCCCAGGACTAGCATGACGACAGGCCTGAGTGAACTTCATCACACATGACAGCTTTTCACTGAAGACTGTGTATGCATCTTTTAACGTTCTGATTACCACGCTGCCTTCTGCGTGGATGGGCCTGAATGGGAGAGAAAATTGATCCCTGTCGGCATGCATGTCTGGCTGTCTCTGTGTCTGTCTCTGTCTGTCTGCCTCTCTCTCTCTCTCTCTCTCTCTCCCTCTGTGTGTGTGTGTGTGTGTGTGTGTGTGTGTGTGTGTGTGTGTACCTCTCTGTACCTCTGTCCGTCCATCCCTCTGTCTGACTGTGTACTTGTCTGTCTGTCTGTCTGTTCTCCTTTCCATCACTTCCTGTCTGCCTGCCAGACTGCCTGTCTCTATCTGTGTGTGTGTGTGTGTGTGTGTACGCGCGCGCGCGCGCGCGCGCATCTATCTTTCTCAATTCCTAAAAGAGTCGCTCTGTATTCAAGCTGAGAAAATAAAACTACAGGTTGATTAACGAGACGATCTGTACAGCTTTAAGTAGGTATACACCACCTTTTGTCACAGCCGTGGAATGCGTAGTTAACTAACTGAACGATCGAACAAGACTTACCTGTAATTTGCAGTTTGATCGGAGGGCGCTTGAAAGAATGACGGTACGACTGGCTTGCCAGCTGTCTGGGTCGATCAGTTCGTGGCCAGCTTGTCTGGTGACCAATCACTCTTACTTCACAGCTCCGTTAATACGTGACAGGATACGGTAATAGAGCGAAGTTAACTGTACATAATAATCATGTATGTCGTAGCCCCAGCCTGTTGTAGAAAAGGAAGGAACGGACGCAACAGCCGAGTGGTTAAAGCGTTGGACTTACAATCTGAGGGTCCCGGGTTCGAATCTCGGTAACAAAGGCGCCTGGTGGGTACGATATGTGCAGACCTGCTAATGCTCGAGTCCCCTACGTGTGTATACGCACACAGAAGATAAAATACCTAAGTTAAAGATCCTGTAATCCCTGTCAGCGTTCGGTGGTTTATGGAAACAAGAACATACCCAGCATGCACACCCCCGAAAGCGCAATATGGCAGGATAAATAAACAAAATGGTCATGCACGTAAAATGTTACACGTCTATGTGGATGTGTATATGTGTATGAATGAAACCTGACTGAAATGACACAGAAAGCAAATGATGAGCTCCCAAATAGCAGCTGTCAGTCGGTTCTACCCATGTAGGCAACCTGTTGTACAAATGATTCCCTGTGTGTAAAGCGATTACAGCTTGGTCTCCGACCGAGGATAGGCGCCAAATAAGTATCCACATCATCAAAAACAGGGCCCACCACAGTATAGGCCATTCCCCTGCAGCCACTGTGGAAGAATTTGCAGATCTCGAGTCGGAATCGTCAGCCACCACAAGCATGCTTGCTTTGCTTAAGAACGGGGACAAAAACTGATAGGACCTTCACATAAATCTCTCCATCCCGAAGCGGCCGCCAACAAACGTAGCCTATATGTAATCCAGTGCAGACGAAAGCCTCTTCTCGTCTGAAGCAGCATGCTTGCAGCAATGTGTATGTGTATGCTGTTCATTGTTCACCATCATGCAACAATGTGTGTACACATATGATTATGGACATCTATTGTCTTGTCATCCGGACACGTTTGAGCTTACCCCTATCCCTTCAGTGGGAGGTAGACTAAAACATCTTGGTAAAAGTCGACTTACTTGGGATAAAAGAGGCGACGTATCGAGCCACAAGTTCTTCTTCATGACGCGGAAAG
>JAAQRG010015279.1:5000-15000 GCA_011634625.1 Babylonia areolata
GGGTGGGTGTGCCATTCAGTGTTGTTATTTATTTATCAGTTTATATTAAGTGTGGGTGTTTTTTTATCTTTTTTTTTTAATATTCATTTGGGGTGGTGGGATGTTTCATATTAAGTGTAATTTATCTTTTATTCTTTTTTTTCCTTCTTTTTTTGTCCGTTTTCTTTTAATATTCATTTGGGGTGGCGGGGTGTTTCATATTAAGTGTAATTTATCTTTTATTCTTTTTTTGTCCATTCATTTGGGTTGGTGGGGTGTTTGTTGTTATTGATGTTTGTGTTATTTCTATTCATTTGTTTGTTTATCTATTTTTATCAATTTAGTAGTCTATGCATTTATTTACTTTGTTTGTTTGTTTGTTCGTTCACTGAATTATATATCTGTTCATTCATATTTATTCTTTTTGCTTTATAACATACATGTTCATAACGTATCATACCACACTATATCATATCATCATTTCTGTCTTTTATTCTTTTCTCTTTTTTTTGTAATTCTTGAAATTTTTTTTTTTCCTTTTTTTTCTTTCTTTCTTTCCTTTTTTTATTTCTCTCTCTCTCTCTCTCTCTCTCTCTCTCTCTCTCTCTCTCTCCCTCTCTCTCTCTCTCTTCTGTTTAGTTATCTGCTTTCATTTACTCCTAAGGGAGCAGCAATATGCCCGCATATTATGAGACACACATGAACGGCAGTGCCGCGAACTGGCGACAGATTGACGTAATGTGTCATGAAACAGAATATTGTATTGTCTTACGCTGGTTGCTTTGGGGTTGTTTTTTTTCTGCTGGATGAGAATAATCATGATATGTTATCGGGCAAACCTACTGTGTCGAGCCACGTTGTATGTCAAGTCAAATGACACGTGGACTCAAATGATTATGATAGTATCAGTTATGTATGTCTATATATATTATCATATTCATTCATTTTTTGTTGTTCTCAGTTGCGTCTCTTCGTTTGATTGTTCACTTTCATTTGCAGGCTATACAGGCATGTGTGTATGTGTCGATTTGTTATTTGTCTTTTTTGTCTTTTTTTTAAATTTATTTTTTATTATTATTTTTTTTTTTTAGTGAGCATTTTATTCTGGTTTTTCATTCATCCATTCTTCTTCTTCTTCTTCTTCTTCTTCTTCTTCTTCTTCTTCTTCTTCTTCTTCTTCTTCTTCTTCTTCTTCTTCTTCTCGTCCTCCTCCTCCTCCTCCTCCTTCTTCTTCTTCTTCTTCTTCTTCTTCTTCTTCTTCTTCTTGTTATTATTATCATTATCATCATCATCATCATTACTATTGTTATTACTATTGTGACTGTTGTTGTTATCGTTATCGCTATCATCATCATCATCATCATCATCATTATTGTCACGCATATAAAGTCTAAAGTCTATTCTGTATCATATCTTATGCAGACATTATGTGGATGACCCACACACACATAAAACAGACCAGCATAAATGCACTGAACGGAAGCATAAGAAACAGAAGAGGAAGAAGGGAGAGAGAGAGAGGAGGAGGAGAGGGGGGGGGGTTCCGGGGGGAGGGGGGGGAACGAAACGAAACGAAATGTTTTATTCAGATAAAGGCCATAGCCCCTTACTGAAGTGGTGTGACACATGAACATTGAAATATAGGAATCATAACAGTCATAACAAATACCACAGCAACATACTTTGTTTACCGTAAACTGCACAAAATCATAGTCAAACTGATACAACATCAATATACCACATATGTCATAAAATACACTGACAAGAAACAACAACAACAACCAAACAACTACGATAGTATGGCATTCAACCTTTTCAGATTTGTAAATATAGACTGCGAACCCACCAAGGGTAGTTTCAGAGAGAGAGAGAGGAGACAAAGAGAGAGAGTGGGGGGGGGGGAAAGAGATAATAATCTTCTTCTTCTTCTTCTTCTTCTTCTCTCAGAAAACACGAATCTATCTGCAACAACTAACTAATCAACCACCTAAATGATTATCTAAATTATTTGCTGTCTAATATCTATTTAACAACAACAACAAACAAAGAAGAAGAAGAAATGAACAGTGACGTGGCTTTTTTCGTATTCCAAATTTTGGTGAAAGACTAACAGAAACCTAATAAAGATTTAGTAACTGTATGGCCGACCATTCGAATGGAATATGTTCGTACAAATATCAGTATAATCCGGAAAAAAAATCTGCAGTCATACAGAAGGAAATGACGAAATTTGGAACAGCGTGTTTTATTTTATTTATTTTTATTTTTTTATATCTTTTTCTAATCTTATTTCATCTTATTTTGTTTTACTTTATATTATTATTATGTTTTTTTTATTCCTTTTTCTTTTTTTTTTCTTTTTTTTTTAAAGAGAGCTTTTTATAGTATGGCTATGTATTTGATTCATGCATGCAAACTGGATGTTCGTAGACATACGAATATACAAAGTCTGCATTATGAAACTTTAGATACCGATGATGCTCATAATGATGAGCACATGTAGAGATATACGAGTCTTCTAGTATTCTATGCTCATTTAAATCGTCCCTGAAAACACTGACACTAACACAACTGCGCAGATTCATTGTTCTCATCGTGAACGTCTTTCCTCTGTGTGTGTGTGTGTGTGTGTGTGCGTGTCTGTGTGCGTGTCTGTGTGCGTGTCTGTGTGTGTGTGTGTGTGTGTGTGTGTGTGTGTGTGTGTGTGTGTGTGTGTCCATTATTTCCATATATGCGTGAGATTCTACCACTTGATACCGTGTATCCTATTTATTCAAAAATGAAAAATTATGTCTATTGTGCTCATATTTCTCTTATACCACACACATCGTTTCGAGAGACACTGCGAGATAGACAGACAGAGAGAGAGGGGTGGGAATGGAGATGATAACAACATTATTTTATTTCGAGGGTAACATTTTTAGCACAATACTGGTTTTATTCGACCATGAGGGGTGGGGGTAAAAACGGAGTCAAACTGACTGAGAAAGAGAGAGGGGAGAGAAAGGGGGCTGGGGTGGGGGGTGGGGGTAGAGAAGGGGTGACAGAGAGTAAGAGGGAGAAAGACAGAGGCAGAGAGAGACAGAGAGAATGGGGGAGATTTGGAAGACAGTGCACTGACACGCATACTACTACTACTACTACTACTACTATTACTACAACTGCTGCGGCTATTGCCTTATCCGCGACAAATCTAAAGGCACAACAGAAGCCGGCAACAGTTTTCATCGCCTGTCAAGCGGCGATCCAGTAGTTTTGTAATTCTCCGATCAGTCAAACTACTGAAAAAGTTGCACTGAGTCAAGAGTTCGAACTGAACCAACCATGACAGAAGACGCAAGCCGCGACACCGCGGTACAAAGTACGGCAACCGGCAACAACTGTACAGCTTGCTTCTCTCCCTTCTCTGTCTCTGGCCGGAAGTGAAACCATCAGCAGTCGCGGTAGCAGTTTAAACGGACCATTCACACCTTAATTACATCTGTTTACAAATCGTTCCACATCAACGCGCGCGCAAGAGCCCCCCTTTCGCAAGACAGGCAAAGCCAGCTAGACACGCCGCAGCAAGCAGAACACTGCGACGTCATCCGAACAGTTCACACACACAACACCAGCTCTCCGCCACTCAACTGATAGCTCGCCGCCTATGGAGGCGTGGCTTCTCTGGGGCAGCGGAGCCAATCAGGGACGGGCAGGCGCTGCCGCGAGTTGAGTGATTGGTTGACGTTTACGAGGCTCCACGCGGTGGGAGGGCTGGAAGCGAGGCGAGACGGAGGAGTCGCTGAGCAAGACAAGAGAGGTAACGGTGCACTTGACTTCAGACAGGCATCGGTGTGTCGTGGCGACAAGGTAACAAGTTGCTGTTTGGGACTCCAAGTTGCTTGGTAGCTTGCTAGCTAGCGAGGCTCGAGGAAGTTTAGTCGAAGCCGGAGAATCTGTAGCAAACGGTCAATCAGCCTGTTTGTGTCAGCTGCTGATGTTTTTTCTCTACTACCCTGTTGGAATAGCGAGCGACGGAGCGAAAATTTCGCCACAAGTTTGAGACCAGCCTACACGAGAGTTTGATTGACAAGTTTGGCTGTCTCTCTTCTCTCATTTCTCTCACTCTCACTCTTCCTACATCATCCAATTGACCGTGACACTTTGAAGGTGATCGGTGTCTTCAAACTGACTGGTGTGTTAATTAATCGTGGGCGTTTTGATTCAGCGCCCCAGGTGTGACCTAGGCTGCTTACTCCATCGATCGTTTTCTCTGGAGTTTTCTTTTGTTGTAGCTGTGGTGTTTTTCAAGGCGATGACATGTCGACTCTAACGGCCACAGCAGCAGCCAGCGGCTTGGCCAGTGGTTTGCAGACGAGCGAACACTCGGCGTTCACGCCGACCAACTTGTCCAGCAAGAATAGCCTCTCGCGTCACAACAGCCCGTCGGCGTCTCCCCGCTCTGAGATCGTCATGATGGAATCGGCGGCATCGGCGGCGGACGACAACAACAGCAAATCGTCCTTCTCCCGCCGCCGTAGCAGTTCCCCAGTCTCCCCACGCTGCGTGTTCAACGGCCGTGGTTTTCCAGGAACTCACCACCACCACCACCATCACAACCATCACCACCACCACCACTCGCCCTCCTCACTGATGGCCGGCAGTGGCCCCGTGGTTCAGCTCACCGCCAACAGCCACAACTCTTCCTCCGTGTCCTCCACCTCCTCCTCCCACTCCCACAGTCCCTCCCCTCCCGGCTCCCCGGACTCCAGCATGGAGTGGTCCACCGACCTCAGGCACTCCAGGGTCCGGGGTTCAAGTCCAGAGCGCCCCGGCAGCGGCAAGGAGAACGACGACGGGGCAGCGGCGGCAGCGGTGGCTGTGATGTCCCCAGGGGGTGGGCAGGGGCACGGACAGGGGCAGGGTTCCAACCCCAGCAGCGGCGTCGGCGGCGGCAGTGGGCAGAGGTTCACGTCCTTCAGTGTGGTGGACATTCTGGCGCAGCCCAGCAGCAAAAAACGGACAGCACCGCCCTCACCCCCTACCTCCCCAGCAACCCCACCACTACCCCCACCACCACCCCCACACCAACCTCAACCCAGCGCCTCCCCCACCTCCCCGGCCCCTGCTCACACGGCCACGACGGTTGAGGGGACAACGACGACGACGGTGGTGCCGATGAGGATGGGGCTGGCGGGGGTGGGGGGCATGGGGGTGGGGGGCATGGGCGCCCTGACGGACTCACGGTGGTCAGGGAATCAGGGGCAGCACGGGGGGCTGCCCAACTGGTACCTAGGGGCTCCTCGATTCTCCGCCACTGGCAGTGAGTATAGAGACTGAAAGACAGAGAAAGAGAGAGAGAGAGAGAAGTTGGGGGAAGAAAGTGAGAGAGAGGAGAAAGGAAAGAGGGAGCAGAAAAAGAGACTGAGAGAAAGTATGTGTGAGAGAGAGAGAGAGAGGAGAAGGGAGAAAGAGAGTAAAAGGGAGAGAGGGAGCAGAGAAAGAGAGAGAGGCTGAGAGAATGTGTGTGTGTGTGTGTGTGTGTGTGTGTGTGTGCGTGTGTGTGTGTGTGTGTGTGTGTGTGTAGAGAGAGAGAGAGAGAGAGAGAGAGAGAGAGAGTGTGTGTGTGTGTGTGTGTGTGTGTGTGATAAAGAGAGAGAGAGATGCGCATCCGTAGAAACCTACGGACACGGTGTGTTGTTGTTGTTTTTGTTTTGTTTTGTTTTTTTTTGTTTTGTTTTTGGTGTTGTTGTTTTTGTTTTTGTTGTTGTTGTTGTTGTTATTTTGTTGTTGTTGTTGTTGTTTTGTTGTTTTTTGTTTTCCATATAGGCCCCTCGTGAAGGGGTGGTGCAGACAAGCATTTCAGGGGCGTATAAACAAACAACACAAAGCATTTGTAATGCACAAACAAGCATACAGACTACTAAAGCTACTATATTCTGATCTTAGTTTGAAATCTTTATATGCGGAAATAGCTAACTGTTTAAAAAAGATTTCTTGTTTCGGGGGGATGAAATTAACATAGAAAAATCTGAACAGGGAGGATTTTCTGTAAGACGCTGAATTGATTTCAAAGTTCATTTAACAGAGAGAAAAAAAGAAAAAAACTTTTAAAAATGAAAAGAAAAAAGAGAAATAGTATAGAAACATGTGTATCAATATATCATATATATATGTATATATATATATATATATACATATATATATATATATATATATATATATATATATATATATATATATATACATTCATAGAGAAGGAGAGAGAGAGAGAGTGGGGGAGGCTAGGGACGTAGGCCTACTTGAAATAAAGTCCAAGGAGAGAGAAAAATGAGTAATATAAAGAGAGGATAAAAGCCCGCGTGGTCGTGGAAAGAGAAACGAATGTCGGGTGATTTGTGTCTGTTCAATTGCCCATGCAAAATGTATGCCCCGCGCTCCGCGTGTTTCATTCTTTGTGAAATAATGTCCATAAAATGTTCAAGGGTTTGCTGCTTTTTCATGCCATTTTTTTTGTGTGTGTGTCTTTTTTCCCCCCCTTCTTTTTTATATTCATTCTATGAACTGGTGTGTTTTTGATGTGTCGGTGTCTGTGTGTGTGTGAATGATTTTTTTTAATTTTTTTTCGATGATCATTTTCTTTTATTATTATCATTATGGTTTATGTATTCTTGCGTGGACCTTTCAAAGTTGAGAAATGTATGCTCGCTAAAGTGCACACATAAACACAGGCTTACACGCGTGTGTGTTTGTAATCAGTCATGTGTGTGTGTGTGTGTGTGTGTGTGTGTGTGTGTGTGTGTGTGTGTGTGTGTGTGTGTGTGTGATCTCTTTTTTTTTAATAATAATATTTTATAGAGGTCTTTTTCTCGGTCTTTTTCATGGATTTTTTTTTTTCTGTTGGTATTTTTTCTATGAACGTTTCCCCCCATAGCTCGTAAAACCATAGCTTTATTGGTCATAACTATGTTCAGCTCATTTTCTAACACTACTAGTATGGAAACGTGTTTCCCATTTATGTAAGTTACCTTTTATTTTAATTATTATTATTATCAAGCTTTCACACAGTCATTAGTACCTCTCTCATCATACATGAGAAATTATTTACCATACAATCACCAAAACATTTTTTTATGTGAACTTATCCATATCATCACCATCATTTCAACTAATGTCATAAGTACCACAGAATATGGCGTAAATATTTCTTTAAAGAAGAAAGGGATATGCCACAGAAGATTGTCAGTATGCAGAAAATAATGCGTTTGAAATGCTATATCTATGCGACAGGTGAAGGTGTATAACCAAACCACTATTCGTTATAAAAAGAAAATGTCTCTTCAAAGGTGTGTGTGAGAGAGAGAGAGAGAGAGAGAGAGAGAGAGAGAGAGAGAGAGAGAAATGAAAGAAGAAGAAGACACGGCGAAAAGAAGATAGTTGGAAGAAGAAGAAGAGGAAGAAAAGGAAGATATCTAAGGCCTTCACAGACAGCAGCTGAGAAGCTGTTTAAATTACCCCTTGTTAGGGGGAGAGAGAGCCAATTAACTGTAAGCCTGATAATTATGATTGCAGTTTCGCTCACTGTGGACCCGTCATATATCTCGGAAATAACAGTGAACTGTCATTCCCCTTTTGCAAGAGATCTAATGACAGCATTCCACAGTGAAACACACACACACACGCACACACACACACACACACGCGCACACACACACACACACACACGCACACACACACACACACACGCGCACACACACACACACCAAAAAACAAACAAAAAATACTCACTAAAAAAAAAACCAAAAAAACCCACACATTCCGGCGAATTCCCAAAGATACCCAAATGAAGGATGGTAGTTAGATTGTGAAACAATGCACTCTTGTCGTTGCTTGCTAGAAAAAAAGAAAAAGAAAAAAAAAAAGCATTTAGCGCCGACATCGATTTCATACCTGTACGACTTCCTCTCAATGCTAACACCGTCTAACCACCACCATACAACATAAACCCCACCCCGCCCCTCACCCTCCCACCCCTCACCCCAGCTCCTCTCAGCGTCACCAACTTGGCACATATCAATAGCAGTTATGCATAAGTCAGCCCCGATGCATGTGATATGAGCATGCGCGAGCATGATCTAATAAGGCAGACCACACAGTTTTTCAGCGAGGGATAATGTGATCGATAGGTCGTGTCTCCGTGCGGGCGAGCAGCAATTCACAACTTGGAATCAGATATAGTGCATGCGCATGAGTGTGTGTGTATGTGTGTGTGTGTGTGTGTGTGTGTGTGTGTGTATGTGTGTTGTGTGTGCCTGTGCGTGTGCGTGTGTGTGTGTGTTCGAAGGGATGTTGTGAGGAGGGAATCTGCGAGAATGGGAGAGAAGCCTTGGAAGCAATTTCTTGTTTGCAATTGTTTGTAAGATCAGACAAAGACGTGATCTTTACTGTGCGCTGACAAAAACTTGTTTTAACGTGCGCGCGCGAGCGTTCAGTCAGACACTGACACACAGACACATACACACACAGACACACACACACAGACACACACACACACACACACACACACACACACACACACACACACACACACACACATATGAATTGTGCGAGCAAGCAGACAGGCGTCATGATGTTTACAATCAATTGTGAAACAACAACGACAGTCGGTTTTGATTTATAAATTGATTGATTAATTGATTACTTTATTATCTATTTATTTATTAATTCATTCACTTAACTATTTTGATTTTATTCACTTATGTTTTCCTGTATTTATTTGTTCATTTATTCGTTCACTTCTTCGTTTATTCTATTTTTTCTTCATCTTTTTGTTGTGATTGAGGGGTGCGGTTGTGAATGAAAGCAGGTGCAATAAACATTGTAAACTGATGCAGTCCCTGTTTATTTTATGATGTGAAATTATCATGATTATGATTATGAATATTATTATTATTATTATTATTATATTGCTATTGCTATTGCTATTATTACCATAATCTTAATTATATTCCACCATTGACGCAGTCCCTGTTTATTATTATTATTATTATTATTATTATTATTATTATTATTATTATTATAATGTGAAATTATCATGGTTATGATTATGAATATTATTATCATTATTATTTTTGTTATTGTTATTATTAATACTATTATTACCATAATCTTAATTATATTCCACCATTGCCTTTCGATTTGAAAAAATAAAGTTTACCGATACCAGGCTATCCATTGACGTGCAAATTAGGCAAGCAAAACTCTGGGTATTGACCGATTGTCTTGAAAGAGATTATTTAAATCCACTCTCGAGAATTTTTCAGTGATGAACTAAATGTCGTGAATTTTGTTTTTAGACCTGTTTTAGGATTTAGAATCTGGTTTTCGAACTCGTCTGAAAAGCGCAGTCGGCTTTCATTGGAAAAAAAAAAAGATAAATAAATAAATAAGATAATATATAGAGAATCATAAGTCAAACTACAATGAACACTATTTACACAAAGGCATTCCAAACTTATAAGTTAAAGACAATTAGAAATGGTATGAAACTGGCATAGGCCCATTATTTCTTCGCCTTTATTTTCCTATTTTCTTTCTTCTTCTTTTTTCTTTTTTTTTTCAAAATCAAATCGATGGTACTTGTAAATGAATAGGTTTACACGGTTTCTCCACTCACACTGTCAGCTGATACCCAGCGATAAACGACGATGAGAAACTGAATGAACCAGAACGGAGACAAAAACAAAACAAAAACAAAAAAAACAAAAAAAAAACACACACCCCAAAACGGTTTCATTTCGAAATTGATTTGTTATGCCAGTTCACACATTATCTTCAGCTTTGAAAAAAAAAAAAATCTTTGCGACGTCTTATTGATTAGACATTTTCATTCATTTTCACTATTAAAAAGTAGAAATTAATTTTTTTTTTTAAAGAAAAAGGGAAAAAAAAGAACAAATATATATACACATATATGAATCGTTATTATTAAGATAAATTGAAATACATAAAGCTAATTTTCATCCGATGTGATATCACATAT
>JAAQRG010015279.1:17500-22029 GCA_011634625.1 Babylonia areolata
TCTCTCTCTCTCCACGTGTATCTGTATCCTTGTTAATTAATATTAGTGACAGGATCATCACGCTCTTTATTGCCGCCCAAAACAAACCAAAAAAAAAAAAAAAAAGAAAAGAGAGAAAGAGAGAGAGAGAGAGAGAGTGAGAGAGAAATGCAGCAATGCTACTTTTTTTTTTTTTCATCGGCACTGCTGTTGCTGCTGCTGTAATAATCATACTATTGACCAGAAGATAGATAGCTAGTTATTGTTGTTGATGCTTCTGTTGTCGAGTTGTCAGCCGTTTTAAACACCCCCATTACAGACAGATAGACAGATGCCTCTCTGTCTCTCTATCTCTCTCTCTTCCTCCCTCTCTCCCTCCCTCCCTCTCTCTCTCTATCTCTCTCTCTTCCTCCCTCTCTCCCTCCCTCCCTCTCTCTCTGTGCCGTAAATTAGCCAGCTTTTGTTTGCATTAGATTGTGCTGCCTGAAGAGCAGTGTTTAGCGGGTGATGGCTCAGGCAATGCCTGGGTGCGTTTGTGCGTGATGGGATAACATATGGCGTGAGGTGAATGAGTGAGTGAGTGAGTGAGTGAGCTGTGTGTGCTTGTGCGTGTGTATGTGTGTGTGTGAGAAAGAGAGAGACAGACAGACAGACAGACATACACCTTGACACTTTGACACTTTAGTGTCATTGGTCAGAATTCAGACAGACAGACAAACAAACAGCTAAGAAACAGTGAAGAAGAAGAAGAAGAAGAGGTTGTAGAAAACCGAGAGAGACAGACAGAATGAGAAACAGAGAGAGGGGGGCACGCGGGGGGAAGGTGGGGTGTGGGGGGAGGGATAAAACACAGACAGACAGACAGACATAGAGAGACAGAAACACAGAGAGAGAACTCAGAACTCAAAACGTTTTTATGCAAGGATTAAGATTTTAGGCATTGCCTATTCTTCCAATCTGCCCATGCTAATCTACATCTATTACAAACAGCACAGAGTGAGAGAGAGAGAGAGAGAGAGAGAGAGAGAGAGAGAGAGAGAGAGAGGAAGGAAGGAGAGAGGAAGAGTTACACGCACTCACCTGATATGACGAGCCTATTCCCCCCACCTTTCATCACATAACACTACACGCAACGTCGCAACAGTCGTGCGGTGCAGTCAATGGAGCTCACACTGCTCGCCTCGAAAAAGGTGAGTTAATTAGACCTAGCTGTTGCCACTCTCCACAAGAGCCCGCTGCTTCATAATCTCTCTCTCTCTCTCTCTCTCTCTCTCTCTCTCTCTCTCTCTCTCTCTCAGTCTGCCTGTATGTCTGCCTGGCTGCCTGCCTGTCTGTCTACCTGGCTGCCTGTCTGTCTGCCTGCCTGTATGTCCCCCCCCCTCTCTCTCTCTCTCTCTGGTTGGGGTGGTGTCCATCTCTTTGTCACTCTCTCTCTTTCCATGATTGTCTCTCTCAGTAACTTTGCATCTCTCTCTCTCTCTCTCTCTCTGTGTGTGTGTGTGTGTGTGTGTGTGTGTGTGTGTGTGTGTGTCTTTCTCCCTCTCTCCCCCCCTCTCTCTCTTTCCACTACCCTCGTGAAATAAAAATTCGTTTCGTTTCGTTCCCCCCTCTCCCCCCCCCCTTTCTCTCTCCCTCTCTCCTTCCGCTTCCCTCGTGAAATAAAATATCGTTTCATTTCGTCCCCCCCTCCTCTCTCTCTGTGTCTGTCTCCCTCTTTCCCTCTCTCTATTTCCACTACCCTCGTGAAATAAAAATTCGTTTCGTTTCGTCCCTCACCCCCCACCCCCATCCCTCTCTCTCTCTCTCTATGTCTATCTGTCTACAAGAATCACCAATGGTGACAAGGCCTATGGTATCAGCACTATTATTACAAGCAGTCTATCGGACGGCTTAGACATTGGTTTGTTTACTTGTACTCTGGCATATATAGCCGTTCGTAAACAGCCCCTAGAGTGTGAGTGTATGAAGAGAGAGTGGATTGGTGGGGTGGAAAGGGTAGGGTAGAGTACACACACACGTGTGACCACATGGGGACTGGGGGTGGGTGGGAGGGGGGTGTGGAGAGACAGAGAGAGAAAGAGAGACAGAGAGAGAGAGAGGCAACAAAGCAAAGCAGTTAAATGAACAATTACATTGATAAAAATCTTCAAAGCTAGCCAACGAGAGAGAGAGAGACAGAGACAGATTCACAGTTGGGGGTAGGTGGCACACACACACACACACACACACACACACACACACACAAAAGCAGAGATAAACCCGTCGAACCTGAAACTGCAAAAAGCATCTAAACGAACAATAATTACGCCCAATGAAACGACTGAAATGCGGTGCAAGACAAAAGCGTTAGCTTCGTGCAGGCGTCACACACACACACACACACACACACACACACACAACACAACACAACACAACACAACACAACACACACACACACACACACACACACACACAGGGAAAAAAAAACGGTCCGTTTTTCGACCATATTGCCATGCAAATGTTAATAGTTTCGCACAGCAGGTGAATTATGCACGTGCCTCGCGCGCTACTCTGACCTGCAATGCCTGCATTCGTGAACGTCTGAACTGAGCGACATGTATATACATATATTATCCTTTTTTTTTCTTTTTTTTTTTAATACTTGCATTATAAGTCGACAGCTAGTTTCAAAAACAGCACCATATCAAGGGTGACAAAATTCACGCTGAGAATTAACTAAATACTTTGTAATAAAGTATTGTTATAAAAGTTTGGGTGTTGTTGTTTTTTTAAGTAAGTACTTGTGAATAAGTAATATAAAAGTCAAATTTGTTAGTAAATGAATAAGTAACTCGCTGTGACAAAGTCAAGAAATATCAAATATTTTGATAAGAATTCTTTAAGGGAATCAAAAAGGAAAAAAAGAAGATATATGAAGAAAAAAAAAAGAACTGCCCCAAATACAAACGCAAACAAATAAACGAAACGAAACAAAACAAAACAAAAAATAAAATAAAGGACTAAACGGATAAAAACTTTGCAGCATTCTGTGCATGAATATGGCGTATTTTCTGTTCCTGTTTTGTTTCAATGTCATTTTTGTTTGTTACGTATTTTGTTTTTAATGTTCATTCTCCCTTTTTTTTCTTTCTTTTTGGTATCCTTGAGTGAAACCACGTGCTGGGTATGTCTTCGCGTTTGTATGTTGAGTTTTAACGTGCATACAAGGAACTGTTCTTCATTCAATGAGGACACACCGAAGTCTGAGTTTTGTACTCTGTCCAAAAAAAAAAGAAGAAGAAAAGAAAGGAAAAAAAAAAAGAATAGGCCCACATGATGATTTTCCAAAAGGGAATGGTACAGGCTTAGTCAGGCATGTATATAAACAGCATTCTTCTTTCAGTACAGCAACACACTTTGATAAAGCTTCCACTCTGATTGCGTAATTTTAGTTTTTTCTTCTTCTTTTTTTTCTCTCTTTTTTTCTTTCTTTTTTTGTGTTTTTGTTTTTTGGTCATGCTTTGTGTTTTGTTTTGTTTTTCACACTACACTCTCTGCGACCGTTTATGTGCCATATGGTGCAGTCGGAATAATAATGATAATAACGGTATAATCAGAAGAACAAAAACGAAAAAAAGGAATACGCTTAACGTAATTTAGCTTTCACTATTCTGTGTCTTTAGTGAGTGATTCATCATTTGGTGTGGCGGAGACGTAAATTGTCGCGGTTCACTTTCACTTTGGTAAACCCTTCGCAAAAAGATTACTACTACTTCTGGTGTTGTGTGTTTTTTTAACGTTTCTTTTTCTTTTCTTTTTTCTTTTTTTTTCTCTCTCTTTGTTTCTTTGTTTGTTAAGTTTTGTTTTAAGAATAGAACAAACTGATGCCAAAGACCGTAAATAGAATCATAGATGCGGTCTTTGCTGATGTACTTTTCATGTTACAATTCGTGTTCACGTGCAGATAAAGTGTGCAAATATTCGGAGTTTTTGTTGTTGTTTTTGTTGTTTGTTTTTGTTTGTTTGTTTGTTGGTTGGTTGGTTGGTTTGTTTGTTTGTTTTGTTGTTTTTTTGTTGTTGTTTTTTTGTTTGTTTTTGTGAAATTTGGGTTGGATACTTTTTTGTTGCTGTTGTTTTGTTTGCTGTTTTGTTTTTGATTTTAGCATTCATATGGGAAGAATCTTTACCGATTTCTGAGAAGCATAAACGATGTATGAATAAAACTTGATAATAATAACAATAATAACAATAATAATAATAAAGTCCTTTTCAGCTGTACTCACGACATCTGATATTCCTGATGTTTAACATACATACATACATACATACATACATACATACATACATACATACATACATACATACATTCATACATACATACAACACAATAAAATCACACAAAAAGATAGCAGTCTGAAAGCTTTCTCACACCCCATTTAGCTTTTTCACAAACGCGCGATATCAATTTTATGTATATGCAACTAGGCCCCTCCGTCGTGTCTGCGCGCAAAGCAGGCATTGATCTTTTGACACAAAATATCGTCGAGCGATGACGCCGTGTGGACAGGACT
>JAAQRG010015303.1:0-22040 GCA_011634625.1 Babylonia areolata
CTCCTCTACTACGACTGCTATAACTACTATTAGTGTCACTAAAGGGGTGGCGTTGTGGGCAGGTTTTGCCTGGTGTTCCCCCAGTTTGTGCAGTTCTTCCTCATGATACCCCGGGTGGCTGCCTCCACAATCATGGGTGTCCCTGTCACCGGCAAAACCTTCACCTATATACTGGGCTTACAGGTGAGAGCACTGCTTGTTGGACAATTTGGTCAGTACAGTGCAGTGTGATGCAGGGCAAAACCTTCACCTATATACTGGGCTTACAGGTGAGAGCACTGCTTGTTGGACAATTTGGTCAGTACAGTGCAGTGTGATGCAGGGCAAAACCTTCACCTATATACTGGGCTTACAGGTGAGAGCACTGCTTGTTGGACAATTTGGTCAGTACAGTGCAGTGTGATGCAGGGCAAAACCTTCACCTATATACTGGGCTTACAGGTGAGAGCACTGCTTGTTGGACAATTTGGTCAGTACAGTGCAGTGTGATGCAGGGCAAAACCTTCACCTATATACTGGGCTTACAGGTGAGAGCACTGCTTGTTGGACAATTTGGTCAGTACAGTGCAGTGTGATGCAGGGCAAAACCTTCACCTATATACTGGGCTTACAGGTGAGAGCACTGCTTGTTGGACAATTTGGTCAGTACAGTGCAGTGTGATGCAGGGCAAAACCTTCACCTATATACTGGGCTTACAGGTGAGAGCACTGCTTGTTGGACAATTTGGTCAGTACAGTGCAGTGTGATGCAGGGCAAAACCTTCACCTATATACTGGGCTTACAGGTGAGAGCACTGCTTGTTGGACAATTTGGTCAGTACAGTGCAGTGTGATGCAGGGCAAAACCTTCACCTATATACTGGGCTTACAGGTGAGAGTACAGTGCAGTGTGATGCAGGGCAAAACCTTCACCTATATACTGGGCTTTTTGGTGAGAGTACAGTGCAGTGTGATGCAGGGCAAAACCTTCACCTATATACTGGGCTTACAGGTGAGAGCACTGCTTGTTGGACGATTTGGTCAGTACAGTGCAGTGTGATGCAAGGCAAAACCTTCACCTATATACTGGGCTTACAGGTGAGAGCACTGCTTGTTGGACGATTTGGTCAATACAGTGCAATGCAAAACAAAGCAGTACAAGACAATCCAATGCAGCTTACATGCAACATGAAACATGCATGTTAAACATCCTGTAATCTGTTTCATTGTTGATTGGGTAACGGAAACGTGAACATATGCAACGTGCACATCTCTGAGAACATAGTATGGCTGCCTTTAGCAGCAGGGTAAAAACATTCATACACTTAAAACACACCTTGTACATATGTGAGTGAATGTGGGTAGTTGTAGCCTCTGAATGCAGAAAAGATTTGAGTTGATCTGTGTCGGTATGCAACTTATTGTGTGTGTGTGCATGCACGTGTGTGTGTGTGTGTGATTGTGTGTGTGTGTTTGTGTGTGTGTGTGCATGTGTGTGCGTGTGTGTGTGTGTGTGTGTGTGTGTATCTGTGTGTGTGTGTGTGTGTGTGTGTGTTGTTCCTGTGTGTCCAGGTTGCCAGCGGAACTGCAGAATGCAGACTGGTAGCGCTATGTGCAGTGGTAAGTCTCCATCGCCTCTTACCACACTTCTCCCAGTCTCCGTTTTCTGTCCTGTAGGGCCGCACGACCTTACCATGAAATGAAAAATGACATTTTAACATGATGAAATTGTTCTCAGTAAAGAAAAGTAGAATTATGTATGAAGAAATGAAAACCGACAGAGTTTTAACTTTATAGATTTACACAGTAACATGGACCTTAGACGTGATTAGACCTTTACTAGAAACAGAATATCTGAATGTTAGTTGATGCTGTGTTCAGAAATAGCTTGTCGTACTATTGGGTCATGTTTTCACACACTTCAAAAGATACTGTGACATGGAACAAACACTGTAACACTGTAGCTTTGACATGGAACAAACATTGTAACACTGTAGCTGTAACATTGAACAAACATTGTAACACTGTAGCTGTAACATTGAACAAACACTGTAACACTGTAGCTGTGACACGGAACAAACATTGTAACACTGTAGCTGTAACATGGAACAAACATTGTAACACTGTAGCTTTGACATGGAACAAACATTGTAACACTAGCTGTAACATGGAACAAACATTGTAACACTGTAGCTGTAACATGGAACAAACATTGTAACACTAGCTGTAACATGGAACAAACATTGTAACACTGTAGCTGTGACATGGAACAAACATTGTAACACTGTAGCTGTAACATGGAACAAACACTGTAACACTGTAGCTGTGACATGGAACAAACATTGTAACACTGTAGCTGTGACATGGAAGAAACATTGTAACACTAGCTGTAACATGGAACAAACATTGTAACACTATAGCTGTGACATGGAACAAACACCGTGACACTGTAGCTGTAACATGGAACAAACATTGTAACACTAGCTGTAACATGGAACAAGCACTGTAACACTGTAGCTTTGACATGGAACAAACATTGTAACACTGTAGCTGTAACATGGAACAAGCACTGTAACACTAGCTGTAACATGGAACGAACACCATAGCTGTAACAAATACATGCGTCCTCTTTGTCCTCTCTGCGTGCAGACGGCAGGCTTACTATGGCAGCACAATTTCCTCAAAGTCCAGTCTATCATCTTTGTACCGGAATTCGTCTCCCGCACAACCGACAGACTGGCCGGCTGGTTGTTTCGCTCGGCCCGGCCCACGAACCTGGATTCTCCGATCGGAGCGACGCTGGAGCTTCAGCGACAGGAGAGGCTGGAGAGAATGGAGGAGCAGATGCTGGCGGCGGCGATGCGGAACTCCGCGCTCGGGGCGAACGGGGCGGGCGTTGGCATGATGCGGCCTCAGCCTTTGGTGAGTGACTGCAGGTGTGATAGGAGTGTGATGCGTGTGTGTGTGTGTGTGTAGGTGTGAGTGTGTGGTTGTCTGTTGGTATCATTTTCCCTGTCTGTGCATGGCTCTGTATCTGTATCTGCTGCCCGTTGTTGTTGTCTTCAGTTTAACGTCTTTCCACTTGAAGTGATATTAGACGAAAAAAACCTGTGGGGGTAGGGGCTGTGAGAGGGGGAGGGGTAAAAGTGTGTGTATGTGTGGAGGATGAATAGGGAGAGACAACGCCAGGAAAAATGGAAACGTTATAAACGCCAACATCAAACAACTATAACATCTATAACAAATGTCCTATGGGACTATGCAGCAAACCTTCTGCAATAACAAATAACATATTGGAATTGTTAATAACAAAAGAACTTTTGGTGAAGTCTGGCAAAAAACATTTTAGATTCTGACATTCGAATATTACATGGTTGCTAGAAATATGTTCTCCACATATGCATCTTACATCTTTGCTGAATTTTGTTATAAAAGCGTTCAGTTTTATCCTGTTTGATAAATCTGCTGCCTGTGTCTCACTCTCTCTTCCCACCGTTCTCCTCTGTGGGATATGTTTGTTGATATGTATATCATGCTGCATTTGAGAAGGCCAGGAGCAGAGGGCCCAGAGTGTCAGCGAATTGATTGCGATCACGCCTTAATTTTAGCACGATCGCCCAATCGAGCTATATAATTATGTAACCTGGTTGGAGACATAATTTGACAAAAAAATAAGAACGCCAGAGAATTGACAGACAGACGACAAAATACGAAAAAACTTAGCCGTATGAAGAGCACAGGAACAGGAGTCATGATGGCTGCTGGAAAAAGAGGGCGCTAGTCAGGGGGATAAAGGGGAGGTTACCTACTTCCGGGAAGTTATCAGCCGTAGCTACTTTCGTTTTCTGTGCATGGGTGGATAGTAGTTTGCACAGGACAGGAATGTCAGACCCCTGCCGGAGTCTGCACTAGTGGGTCACGGTAAGTATGTTACTTAAACGTAATTTTAGATAGTAAAATTTCCTTTTCACTGACTGTCAGTGCTTCAGAGGGCAGCACCAAAAAGCGGCGTTGTTAGCACCTTTCCATTTCACTGACTGTGTCAGTGCTTCAGAGGGCAGCACCAAAAAGCGGCGTTATTAGCACCTTTCCATTTCACCTTGATTGCAGGTTAAAGCCGTGAAAGGGTCATTGTTTTAAAACATTGACTTTTAAACTCATTGCAGTTCATCACGTTACATGTTTGAAGCTTTTGCAAGTTTTCAGCTGTATGCTTGTGTAGAAAATGCCACTGATGGAAAATGCTTGAAAATATTCAGATAACTACTAAGTATTATTGTATGTACTATTGATATTTTTGACAATTTTGTGTTGCCATAATGTTGAGGACTGTGGTTCTGTCTGCGTCGGGTTGCTTGAATCCAACATAATCATGTACTGTTGATATTTTTGACAATTTTGTGTTGCCATAATGTTGAGGACTGTGGTTCTGTCTGCGTCGGGTTGCTTGAATCCAACATAATCATGTACTGTTGATATTTTTGACAATTTTGTGTTGCCATAATGTTGAGGACTGTGGTTCTGTCTGCGTCGGGTTGCTTGAATCCAACATAATCATGTACTGTTGATATTTTTGACAATTTTGTGTTGCCATAATGTTGAGGACTGTGGTTCTGTCTGCGTCGGGTTGCTTGAATCCAACATAATCATGTACTGTTGATATTTTTGACAATTTTGTGTTGCCATAATGTTGAGGACTGTGGTTCTGTCTGCGTCGGGTTGCTTGAATCCAACATAATCATGTACTGTTGATATTTTTGACAATTTTGTGTTGCCATAATGTTGAGGACTGTGGTTCTGTCTGCGTCGGGTTGCTTGAATCCAACATAATCATGTACTGTTGATATTTTTGACAATTTTGTGTTGCCATAATGGTGAGGACTGTGGTTCTGTCTGCGTCAGGTTGCTTGAATCCAACATAATCATGTCATCAGAAAAAGAAAAGAAAGAAATATGGTCGTGGTAAATGGGTGAAGAGAAATAAATGTACAAAACTATGATACAGAAGAAGGTTTCCTTTAACAGCTGTTGAGGGGGAGGGGGGGAAAAAAGAAGAATAACTAAATAAAAAACAACAAAAAACCCAACCCCCCAACCCCCCCCCACCACCACCACCGAAAATCTTGTCAGAAATACGCCCAACGTGATGGCAGATGAATTAGTATGATTGCCTTTGTTCTTTTTACCTCTGATGTCTTGTTTCATGTTCTCCAGTGGATGGTGGAAGTGGAAAACCCTTGAAAGAGAGAAAAACAAAAACCCCAGACAGCAGAACTGTCAAAACCATTCGGCTTTGCTTTTCACAAACATGAAATAGAGTTCTCATGGTGCACATGTTTTTAAACTCATTCTTCCCCTCGGCTACATGCCTGGTACAGCTCCCCAAGGACCAGCACTACATGAAAAGTTAGTGTTCTTCACTAAAACACTGAAAATTGATGGAGAATTGTGATTTATTTGGTGAAACAAAGCGTCTGTTTCATGCTTCCGGAATCTGTAAATGGCTCAGTTAAGACTGCCATCTGTACCAAGCAAGAATAAATGAAATTAGAGCAGTGTGTTGGTACGAGAATACTCGGACCAGGTCCACAAGGGAAGTAATCAAGGTATGATTTCACATACACCTAGAGTAGGATGAGTTGATTGAATGACGTGGGAGCTTGGCTCTGTCACGTACAGTTGTTAACTGATGTTTTCAGAACTTGGCGAACGGCCCTGGCATATTTGGCAATTTTCTCCGCAGTGCTGGGATACACAGGGGCAGTTCTGCAGGTTAGTGACTTTATGAGTGACGTGCATTGTTTGTACAGCTGTCAGTGACTTGATGAGTGACGTGCATTGTTTGTACAGCTGTCAGTGACTTGATGAGTGACGCGCATTGTTTGCGCAGCTGTCAGTGACTTGATGAGTGACGCGCATTGTTTGCGCAGCTGTCAGTGACTTGATGAGTGACGCGCATTGTTTGCGCAGCTGTCAGTGACTTGATGAGTGACGCGCAATGTCAGTGACTTGATGAGTGACGTGCATTGTTTGCACAGCTGTCAGTGACTTCCTGAGAACACATCCTCTGTCTCTACCCGTCCTCCACACACACCCCCTTTTGTCACCTTGTGCTGTTTTGGTGTTATTGTTGATGTCTGCTATTTTGTATTTGTATTTCTTTTTATCACAACAGATTTCTCTGTTTGAAATTCGGGCTGCTCTCCCCACGGAGAGCGCATCGCTACACTACAGCGCCACCCATTTTTTTTGTATTTTTTCTTGCGTGCAGTTTTATTTGTTTTTCCTATCGCAGTGGATTATTCTACAGAATTTTGCCAGGAACAACCCTTTTGTTGCCGTGGGTTCTTTTACGTGCGCTAAGTGCATGCTGCACATGGGACCTTGGTTTATCGTCTCATCCGAATGACTAGCGTCCAGACCACCACTCAAGGTCTAGTGGAGGGGGAGAAAATATTGGCGGCTGAGCCGTGATTCGAACCAGCGTGCTCAGATTCTCTCGCTTCCTAGTCGGACGCGTTACCTCTAGGCCATCACTCCACATTGTACTTTTGTCTCTCGTGGGGGACGCGGCGTGGCGTGGCGGATCGCTCCAGTCGGCGCACAGCCGGCAACGGTCGACCCGTCCGCCTGGCTTTACTGCCCCCGCAGTCAGGTCAGGTCATTAGATCTGCTACTGGTAACCTGTAATCCAGTACAACCTGTTCAGGGTCGGGTTGCCGACGACTAAACCGGCACTCCCACCACTCCCTTCTGGGACTGGTGAGGCGGGTGGCTAGACACCCTTATGGAGATCCATAAAAGGGTGTCGGCTCAGGAGAGCCACCGACGGCCATCTAGCTCCACCGTGTTGTGTGCATGCCACACGCAGTTGGCCCCCGGGGTGTGTCTACCCATACATGCGAAGTCTGGATCCGGCAGAATCTGGGGAAGAAACCTATCGGTTCAACGGAGAGGAAGGCGGTTACAGCAACGCACTGTGGAGTGCAGAGAGCAAGATGAGACACCGAAAGGATATCTTGGTCATCCACTGCATCCGTGCTCATCCTCCAGTCGTCTCGACTTAAGTCTTGCCACTGGAAATTGGTGGACCCGGATGAGAGAGTGAGGTCGACGTTGCGCAACTCCTCTTCACTTTAAACAAACTCATCGCACAAGTCATCAGTCATCCTAAATGACCTTTCATCCTTCATCATTTCATCACCCCCAAGTCCTGTGGCGACAGGCGAGCGACGAAACGACAGGTGTGGGTACACTGGCAGTCGCAGCCGCAGACCTGCACGCAGGCGGCTCAGGCCATAGGGTCGTTCTTCGTCGACAAGAGCAGCGATGGAGCTCGGCAGCCGTCTGAGCGTCTGAGCAGCCCTCTTTAGGAATGCACTGCTCACCTCCCTGGCATGAGGAAGGGGCTAGAAAAGGTGCCCTAAAATTGCCTGCTCCATATCACCCTGGCCAGCATACCGCGGCTGGCGGGGACCCTACATCAGCGGTCGAAACAAAGAGAAAGAAAAGAAAAAAGCAAGGATCGTTCCTTTCACCATTGGTGCTTGGAACATAAGGACTCTCCTGGACAGAGATAACGCAGACAGACCCCCAAGGAGAACAGCACTAGTTGCATCCGAACTCGCCAGATACAATATCGACATCGCAGCCTTGAGTGAGACTCGGCTTGCAGGCGAAGGCGAGCTCTGTGAACGGGGATCTGGTTACACCTTCTTCTGGAGTGGACGAGGAAGCGAAAAGCGACGTGAGGCTGGTGTTGGTTTTGCAGTAAAAACAGCACTTGTCAGCAAGCTAGCTGGAATCCCAAAGGGAGTCAACGATAGGCTTATGACCAAGAAACTCCCACTGGCATCTGGCCAGAAGCACCTCACCATTGTCAGTGCCTACGCCCCAACCCTGACCAACCCGGATGAAGTGAAGGCGAAGTTCTACGAGGACCTTCACTCTGTGATTGCTGCTATCCCTAAAGCAGACAAGCTCATCATTCTTGGGGACTTCAATGCTAGAGTTGGCTGTGACTACATCTCCTGGGATGGAGTGATTGGAAGGCACGGTGTGGGCCACTGCAACCCAAATGGATTGCTTTTGCTTCAGACATGTGCAGAGCACGAACTGCTGATAACCAACACAGTTTTCTGCCTCCCTACCCGTAACAGGACGTCATGGATGCACCCTCGCTCAAAGCATTGGCATCTCATCGATTATGTCATCGTCAGGAAAGGGGCTAGGCAAGATGTACGTGTAACAAAGACCATGTGCGGCGCCGAGTGTTGGACAGACCATCGCCTTGTAGTCTCGAAGCTGAATATTCGAATCCAGCCCAAGAGACGCCCCTAAGGCCAGAAGGCTCCAAAACGGCTCAACATCGCTAAGCTGAAAAACATCACCATCAAACAGTCCTTTGTGGAGCTGCTGGAAGATCGTCTGGAATCCGCCTCTCTGAACAACCAGAATGGGGAGTCTGACTGGAGGACCCTGCGTGAGCTGATCTATAGTACAGCTTCAGAGACCCTGGGACCCATGATCAGAAAGCACAAAGACTGGTTTGATGAAAACTGTGATGAAATCAAGCAGCTTCTGGATGAGAAACGCCATCTGCATCAAGCCCACCTGAGCAACCCAAAGTCCACATCAAAAAAGGATGCGTACAATGCCATCCGCAGGACTGTTCAGCAAAAGTTACGCCAGATGCAGGATAAGTGGCTGAGTGACAAAGATGATGAGATCCAGGGATATGCTGACAGGCACGATATGAAGAGGTTCTATGATGCCTTAAAAGAAGTCTATGGCCCCACATCCTCAGGATCATCCCCCCTCCTCAATGCAGATGGGAATACCTTGATCACCGAGAAGGAGAACATTCTCGAACGATGGGCTGAGCACTTCAACAGTGTCTTAAATCGCCCTTCCTCCATAAATGATGAAGCCATAGACCGTCTCCCACAAGTCCCCACCAACGAAGCACTGGACGATCCGCCAACACTTCTTGAGACCCAGAAAGCAATCCGTCTGCTATCCAGTGGCAAAGCACCTGGCCCAGACTCCATACCAGCAGAGGTCTACAAGGATGGAGGCACTGTGCTGACTGAGAAGCTTCATCAGCTGTACTCACTCATGTGGAAAGAAGAGACGATCCCCCAGGATTTCAAAGATGCATCTATCATTCACTTGTACAAGCAAAAGGGGAACCGGCAAGCCTGTGATAACCATCGGGGCATTTCCTTGCTCTCCATCACAGGCAAGATACTTGCCAGGATCCTACTAAACCGCCTCACAGCACACCTTGACTAAGGTCATTTGCCTGAGAGCCAATGTGGATTCCGGAAAGAGCGCGGAACCACCGACATGGTGTTTGCTGCAAGGCAGCTGCAAGAGAAATGTCAGGAGCAAAATGCTGATCTGTTCTCCACCTATGTCGACCTCACTAAGGCCTTTGACACCGTGAGTAGAGAGGGATTGTGGAAGATCATGGCCAAGTACGGATGCCCTCAGAAATTTATTTCCTTGGTCAGCCAATTCCATGAAGGTATGCAGGCTCGAGTCCAGGACAATGGCGAAACATCTGCTCATTTTGCTGTCACAAATGGTGTCAAGCAAGGCTGCGTCCTGGCTCCAACGCTGTTCAGCCTCATGTTCTCTGCAATGCTTACTGATGCCTTCAGAGATGGCGATGTTGGAATTGGCCTAAAGTACCGAACAGATGGCAAGCTGTTTAACCTCAGAATGCTTCAAGCAAAAACGAAGGTCATGACAGACATCATCAGAGACTTTTTGTTTGCTGATGACTGTGCCCTCAACGCTGGATCTGAAGCTGACATGCAACTCAGCGTCAACAAGTTTGCCACTGCCAGCAGGAACTTCTGCCTTACCATCAGCACGAGGAAAACTGAAGTTCTCCATCAGCCAGCCCCAGGGAAACCCTACGTTGAGCCCAACATCACAGTCAACGGTCAGAGACTCAGTGCGGTGGAGCGGTTCACATACCTTGGCAGCACACTGTCACGAAATGCGACCATCGACGATGAAGTGAATGTCAGGATTGCAAGAGCAAGTGCAACTTTTGGTAGACTCAGTGCAAATGTCTGGAACAGAAGAGGCATTAGTCTTGAGACCAAGCTAAAGGTCTACAGAGCAGTAGTTCTCCCCACACTACTGTACGGCTGCGAAACTTGGACAGTGTACCAACGACATGCCAAGAAGCTGAACCACTTCCACACAACATGCCTCAGGAAGCTACTGAACATCAAGTGGCAAGACAGGACCCCAGACACAGAGGTGCTCGCAAAAGCCACCCTTCCCAGCATCTTCACTATCCTGATGCAGTCCCAGCTTCGCTGGGCTGGACACGTGGCGCGCATGCCAGACCATCGGCTGCCCAAAAGGCTCTTCTATGGCGAGCTGCAACAAGGGAAGAGATCACACGGAGGTCAGAAGAAGCGCTTCAGAGATACTCTGAAAGTCTCTCTGAAAGCGTTTGATATCAACCCTGACTCCTGGGAGGAATCTGCAGTGGACCGTAACAAATGGCGCGCTGCTGTGCACAAAGGCGCCAAGTTGTGCGAGGCCAACAGGACTGCTGCAGCTGTTCAGAAGAGGCAGGCCAGAAAGTCACGGGCAAACAAGCTCCCTGACAATGATATGCCTGTCTTTGTCTGCCCCAACTGTCAGCGAACATTTCATGCGCAGATTGGACTATTCAGCCATCTGCGCACTCACAGATAGACTCATGAGCATCCTTCCCCCCACCCCACCACCACCCTCCCCCCATCCCCCATCTGGATGACAACGATGGTCATCATCGATCTCGATGGACACACCACCACCACCACCACCATATAGGGTAGGTATGGGTAATTGTGAACAGCGTCTAATTGCGAACCATTTGTATACCGCCCCACTTCTAAGCGTTCTTAACCGTTGCATTTCACAATTTAACTTCCGCTTCGACCCTTTTCTAATGCCTTAATGAATATCCATTTCCATGAACCAGTCAAGCATCAGCTATTTCTGGCTATTTCCGCGCTCTTTCTTCTCTTCGGGCACCACTGCCGACCAATGTTACAAACGTGCTCTCAAAATCTTAATAATTATAAGGGAAGCAAGTTGAAGGACTTGAACTTTGACACAGTTTGAAATGGTTGATTTGATCGGATATGTTGAATGCGCACTGCCAGTGCTGGGAGAATTCAAGAAAGTATACTGGTGACAGATCAGAACGTCAGTTTTGACAGGAACCTGCAAATTAGTGTCGTTTGCAATTAGACCATAGGATTTTATGACGTGCCTATTTGCGAACGATGCTGCACAGTTAGTGAGCACTCTCAAAAGTGTGTGTTTGTGTGCGGTGTAGGTTGTGTGCGCTTAATTCTATGTTTGTGTGCATGTATGATCAAAACCAACAAAACAACAGTCTGGTGTGATGTTCTAGTAATATGTTATGTCTAATGAGTTAAAGACCTGCTTCTGTTTTAATAGTCTACAGTGGAGTGATGGCCTAGAGGTAACGCGTCCGCCTAGGAAGCGAGAGAATCTGAGCGCGCTGGCTCGAATCACAGCTCAGCCGCCGATATTTTCTCCCCCCCCCCCCCCCCCGCACCCCCCACTAGACCTTGAGTGGTGGACTGGACGCTAGTCATTCGGATGAGACGATAAACCGAGGTCCCGTGTGCAACATGCACTTAGTGCACATAAAAGAACCCACGACAACAAAAGGGTTGTTCCTGGCAAAATTCTGTAGAAAAATCCACTTCGACAGGAAAAACAAATAAAACTGCACGCAGGAAAAAAATACCAAAAAAGTGGGTGGCGCTGTAGTGTAGCGACGCGCTGTCCCTAGGGAGAGCAGCCCGAATTTCACACAGAGAAATCAGTTTACCCTCTGGCACCCTTGCTGTTTCAAACGTTGACAAAACGTTGAAACGAATGAGCAGACGAAACTTTTCATGGTGCAACCAGTTGGGGGAAAACCTTCAAAAACAAAAGAACTACATTTGACTATCGTACATGTTATCTGGATCGCTAGGGTTGTTATATTGTACTTTTGGCGACGAAAGTGAATGCAATTGTTTATCATGACCCACAGGAAGTAATTCTCCCACACTCCTCACCTCATCCACAACTATACTTCTGTGTGTGTGTGTGTGTGTGTGTGTGTGTGTGTGTGTGTGTGTGTGTGTGTGTGTCTGTGTGTGTCTGTGTGTCTGTGTGTCTGTGTGTCTGTCTGTCTGTGTCTGTCTGTCTGTCTCTCTGTCTCTCTCTCTCTCTGTCTGTCTGTCTCTCTGTCTCTGTCTCTGTCTCTGTCTCTGTCTCTCTCTCTCTCTCTCTCTCTCTCTCTCTCGCTCTCTCCAAACGCAACTGCTCCGTCAAGCTTTCAATTTCTTCCTCAAAAATTCTTCAGCCCTCTTCTACCCTCCCCCTCCCCCTCCTTCTACCACCACCACTACCACCACCACCACCACCACTAACCACCCCCCCCCCCTCTCTACGCTTCCATCCTCCCATTCTCTTCCCTACCCTCTCTCCCTTTCTCCTGTTGGCGCAAATCACTTCACGTGCTTGCTTTGGCTCCACGACAGCAGCTGTGTGTGTGTGCAAGCGACTGTGCAATTAAAGCTCTGCGCACACGGCGCGAGCGAGCGAGCGACTGACGGACGTTGTTGACGTAAAGCGGCTGGGGGTAATGCTCTGTCTGTTGTCTTTGGACCCCCTCCCTCCACCCCTACCCCCAACCCACCCCCATCCCTCCACCCCCACACTTCCTAATCAGCCCCACCCCCACCCCCCACCCCCCGACCCAGCCCCTACTCCCTTACGGAACATGGCACGTTTTCTTCGTGTAAATGTGCCTTTAGGCCTGTACCAGTAGACAAAGAGAATGGCATGAGATGCCGTTCAGTGATTTGCATGTTCCAGACTGAAGACATAAATGTCACTGAGTCTTTGCCCCATTTTGTTGATGGTAGTCTATGTACAGGTCTTTCGTTGCCTTTACGTAGGGAATGTCAGCTGTGTATGATATGATGACAATGCGTGTTGTGGTGTGTCACCGTTAAGTTAAGACCTTCTCAACCCCCACATCCAGCCCCCACAATAGATTTGCTGAACGTGGTACTTCACATCAGGTAATGGCTTGCAAAGAATTCACGTCATGTAATGGCTTGCAAATAGTTCACGTCAGGTAATGGCATGCGAAGAGTTCACGTCAGGTAATGAATTCACGTCAGGTAATGGCATGCGAAGAGTTCACGTCAGGTAATGAATTCACGTTAGGTAATGGCTTGCGAAGAGTTCACGTCAGGTAATGGCTTGCGAAGAGTTCACGTCAGGTAATGAATTCACGTCAGGTAATGGCTTGCGAAGAGTTCACGTCAGGTACTTGCGAAGAGTTCACGTCAGGTAATGAATTCACGTCAGGTAATGGCTTGCGAAGGATTCACGTCATGTAATGAATTCGCGTCAGGTAATGGCATGCGAAGGATTCACGTCAGGTACTTGCGAAGAGTTCAGGTCAGGTAATGAATTCACGTCAGGTAATTGCATAATTATGAAGGATTCACGTCAGGTAATGGCTTGCGAAGAGTTCACGTCAGGTAATGGCATGCGAAGGATTCACGTCAGGTAATGGCATGCGAAGAATTCACGTCAGGTTGTGGCATGCGAAGAGTTCACATCAGGTAATGAATTTACGTCAGGTAATGGCATGCGAAGAGTTCACGTCAAGTTGTGGCATGCGAAGAGTTTACATCAGGTAATGAATTTACGTCAGGTAATGGCATGCGAAGAGTTCACGTCAAGTTGTGGCATGCGAAGAGTTGACATCAGGTAATGAATTCACGTCAGGTAATGGCATGCGAAGAGTTCACGTCAGGTAATGATTTCACGTCAGGTAATGGCATGCAAACAATTCAATCCAGCAAAAAAAGGGTTTGTGATAAACTTCATGAAATAATTACAAATAGTACTTTTCTACACCAAATTATAATTGGGTGTAATAATGTTGTTATTGTCTTCACTGATGAATGATGATAATTAATGATATTGTTATCATGATCATCATGACTATGACTGATAATAAAGATACAATGCATGAAAATGACCAAGACAGGTCCAGACAACTGGTTTCGACACACAACCTTGATTCCTAGTTGGCGACCTCTCACAGGGTAAAATCATCAGTGGCTGTCTTGTTTTCAGCTGATGCAGTGGTCTGGCTCCTGAATATGCTGATCCATCTCCATTAACTTTCCAAAGTGTCTGAGGTCTGCTAAACAGAGACTGCCTTCCTTTGACAAGGACTGTACGTACTGTTCAGCCATCTCGGATGTTGTTTAGGCTCCACGGTATAAAAACTCAAGCACGCGCAGATCGTTGTCCTTTGATGTGTTCCCTTTTCTTTTTTTTCTTTTTTTTCTTTTTTTTTTTTTTAGCTTTTTTTAGAAGGCTCTCATGGCCTGTCCACCACGTTAGGTACGTGTGTGTGTGTGTGTGTGTGTGTGCTTATACGAGCTTGCGCGCGTTTGTTGCCATGCAACAAGTTTGCTGAACTTCAGACATATTTCACTTCCATCGTGATTATAACAATGAAGTATCTTGAAAATCTGTTCGACCCTTTCATTCGGGTTTCCAACATATCATTCGTGACAAACAGCACTAAGCCGCTTGTGTTGTTCATGGTTGTCTAGCATCAACGGTGGTGATATCACAGGTGCTGTTTTTCTTGATTTCTTGAAAGCTTTTAATCTCGGTGGCTGTAAAATATCAACTCAGAAGTTGTCATTTTATTTGAGATACTCGACCACAGTATAGTTTTTCGAATCGCACCATACGGACAGAACAGTAAATGTGTTTGTCAATGGTGACTTCTCTTCTACACGAGCAATAAAACGTGGAGTTCTTCAGGGGTCCGTCCTAGGACCGCTTCAATTCTGTATATTAGTTAGTGATCCTGGGTCCATAACAGAACCCAGTGTCTCGTGTAATATTTCTGCAGTCAATACTTCCCTCCATTCCAATGCTGTTAACATTGTTCCCGTTCAACATGCTCTTTAAATGGGTTCAAGAGATGTTTCTACATGAAACAAACCCGATTATGTGGTACTTCATCTCCTAAAAATGAAGAGTATGATTATCACATCAAGGAAGCGTATCAAACAAATCCCCACACGCATTTCCGATGATAACTGCATTAAACAAGTTCATGTGCACCGCATCTGAAGAGCCGTAATGAATGATGGAATCATATGGCAATCTCATATCGGCTGTACTGGTAATAACTTGACAAATGCTGTTGATTTTTGTCGTTGTTATTTTTATTGTTTGTTTTGTTGAGTTTTTTTCTTTCTTTCTTTCTTTCTTTCTTTCTTTCTTTCTTTCTTTCTTTCTTTCTTTTTCTGATTTTTTTCTTTTTCTTTTGTTGTTATTGCTTAATCAGCTGAACCCTTATGTAGACAATAGTGTTTCAAAAATGTTCTTCCACGCTCACTGTCTTTCTCACATTAATTCCACATCTGTAGCCTGGAGCTGTGCTGAAGACATTACATCACGAGAAGCTAGATTCCTCCACAAGAGCGCAGCCAAAATAATTTTACCAGATCCTTTATTATCAATTTCAGAAGAAAAAAAACTCTCAAACGCACACACATACGCACACACATACGCACACACACACACACACACACACACACACACACATACACACACATACACACACACGACCACACTTGTGTGTTTCAGGAAAATAACCGAACGTTAATGCAAAATATTATCTTTCAGAAACACGTATTAGAATTAACTGGCAAATGTTGGGAAAACAGTAATCAGTATGGAAGTGCACGTGCACGTGTGTGCTTATATGTGTGTTTATGTGTGCATGAATGCACGCGCGCGCGCGCGTGTGTGTGTCTGTGTATGTTTGTGTCTGTCTGTGCGTGTGTGTGTGTGTGTGTGTGTGTGTGTGTGCGTACACCCGTGCTTGCATGTGGATACGTACATGCGTGTACCCGCTGAGAGAAGTGATTAAGAAGCGGGGAAGTGTTTATGATAATCTCCCTGCAGCCTGTGATGAAGTTGAAAGAGTTTTCTTGATTAGGGTCATAGCTGCTGCTGCTGCTGCTGCTGCTGCTGCTGGTGGTGGTGCTGCTGCTGGTGGTGGCGGTGGTGCTGTGTTTGGCACACTCCGCAGTTTCCTCCTGCAATGAAAATGGCGGGGACGCATGGAATGGGTACAGCATTAGGGTTACGCGGTTTGTGAGCAATCATACTGCGTAACTCCCGTCAAGAATGATCAACTAGGGTAATGATAATCTTGTCACCTTCTGGTGCTGAGCAATATATACTTACAACAACAAAAGAACAGACAAAAAAAAGATTATGTGTTGTAAATGGTTTGTTGTTGTTTGGTATGTTTTGTTTTTTGTTGTTTTTTTGTTTTTGTTTTTTTGTTCTTGTTTTGTTTTGGTTTTTTTCATTTTCTTGATTACTAGTTTAATGGACAGACACAGAAAATTAGTATTTTGAAAAAAATGGTTTTCTTGCAAGCACACACACATAAACGCACACAAACATCGCACACACGCACGCACGCACGCACATTCATGCACACAACACATACAGGCATGCACACACACACACGCGCGCACACACACACACACACACACACACACACACACACACACACACACACACATACACATGTACGTTTATTGATTACCCTTCTTCAGTTCGTTTATTCTTTCTCTGGCAATCCGTAATAACTTACTGTTTGAGTTTTCTCTTCACATCGTAGACATTGTTGGATTTTCTCAAAACCTATACCAACAAACATAAAGCACAGTTCGATTCCAAGATCAACGAAATCTTAACGATGTCTTCCAAAAAGTCGTAACCTGAGATCAACTCAGCTGAACCTCTCTCAGTGTTAGCCAGTGGAAATGATACACCGGGGAAAACTAACGCTGGAAGCAGTTTTACAAATCCATTATCAACGGTCACACTGATAATGAACCCATGTTTGACGGGTTTGCGCAATAGCCGAGTGGTTAAAGCGTTGGACTTTCAATCTGAGGGTCCCGGGTTCGAATCACGGTAACGGCGCCTGGTGGGTAAAGGGTGGAGATTTTTACAATCTCCCAGGTCAACGTATGTACAGACCTGCTAGTGTCTGAACCCCTTTCGTATGTATACGCAAACAGAAGATCAAATGCACACGTTAATTAAAGATCCTGTAATCCATGTCAGCGTTCGGATCGGTGGCTTATGGAAACAAGAACATACCCAGCATGCACAACCCCGAAAGCGGAGTATGCCTGCCTACATGGCGGGGTAAGAACGGTCATGCACGTAAAAGCCCACTCGTGTACATTCGAGTAAACGTGGGAGTTGCAGTCCGCTAATGCAGAAGAAGAAGAAAGAGAACTCATGTTTAAGCACTTAAACCTCTCACCTCACCCCCACCCCCCACCTCGTTCCTCCCAGTTCTCACTGTCCCTTTCGGCAACACACCTGTCTGCCCTCCTCCTCCTCCTCCTCCTCCTCCTCACCACCACTTCCTCACCCTTCCTCCTTCTCCCTTCTCGGGATCTTCAAGAAGTGAGTGACATCTGAAGGGAGGGTCTGATTCTCTGCACCAGATTCTTCCGTTCGGTTCGGTATTTGCTTGCAGAGATTGCACTGGCTCTGAGTGCTGCAGCCTTCGGGGGGCGGGGGGGGGATTGTGGGGGGGGGACTAGCTGGCATTCGGGAACCATCCCAACGCCGACTGTCCCAAAACCCTCTTGGCCGTGAGTTGGGCCGTAACTTGGGCAAGCATGAGCTTACATCACTGACTGATATTCACATTTGGGCCAACAGCAAAGAGAGAGCTGTATTGTCAATGGTTTCTCTTTTGTGAAGGACTATGACTCTCAAACTAGGAGGCAAAATTGCACTGGCTCTTAGTGCTGCAGCCTTGGGTAGCTAGCTGGCCTTTGGGAACCATCCCAACGCCGACTGTCCTAAAACCCTCTTGGCCGAGAGAGGCCGGGAGTGGGGGGTGGGGGATCTAACTTGGGCAATGAGACACTCTCCACTATAATCGAATTCTAGCCCAGATTGTCAGGACAGCAGTTGCCTCCTCTGCTGTGCTGATGGCCATCATCGGACACACGGCTGATTATCAAACACTTGCTTGCAGACAGAGGTCTGACACTAGTTAACGCAACAACGAAGATTGTAGATGAGCTGGGATAGGAAAGGCAAGATTGTATGAAGTGGCTGGAGAAAGGAATATCAGTGCATGTCTGAGGAGGAGAAAATGGGGAGGTAGTGTGTGTGTGTGAAAAAGAAACGAAGGGCTCAGGGGGGAAGTGGGGGGTTGGGGGAGGGGGAGGGGGACTTGGATAGAATGAGAAGTCAACGCACACACACACACACAGATATGTGGATGAGGAGACGGGGAAGGGATAGGGTGGTGGAAGGGTTGAAGTGGTTAGATAAGGAACCATCAGTACCTGTCTGATGGTAGCACGGCGGAGGGGGGGGGGCGGGGGTTTGAAAGAGGGATGGAAGGGAGGTATGCCTGCTGAGGAGTGGAGGAGGCCTTGGAAATAAGGAGAGGGGTGGTGGTGCTGGTGCTGGTGCTGGCGGTGGTAGACTGTCAGGTAACGATGGTGGGTAAACGGCAATTATTTGCCCTCAGGGCTCAGCAGACTTTTAATGATGTCGTTTGACGATCTCACACTTCTGTGCTGATACCTCTGCCTATTGGACATCGGTATCGGCATCTCACACACACACACACACACACACACACACACACACACACACACACAGACGCACACACACACACACACACACACACACACACACACACACACACACACACAGATGAAAGTGCTGACGGAGCAGAATACAAGACGTGAAGGAGTCAGCTTCCACAGAAGTGACGACGGTCACTTGTGTGTGGGAGCGAGAGTTTGTTGTGAAAAAACAAAAGCATGAGAGAGAGAAAAAAAAAATCTTCTCCAAGCCCGTGAAGAGATTTTTGGCTGGCACTGCACCACGTTACTAGGTGTGAAGAGCTGTAGCGCATGCTGCAGTGCTCAGAGCGCGGCAGGCTATATCTCCCCCATGGGCCCTGTTGAAGAAGAAGAAGAAGATGTGGCACAGTGGGAATTAATCCCCTCAGGGGTGGAGGGCCGGGATTTCTCTCATTGCGTGGTGTGGGGCGTTGAGGGTGAGAGAAATGATGGTTTCTCTGCTGCTTCCTTTTTGTCAGTAAAGAGATATCCTGTATTGTCACGTTAGCTTGGACGTTTTCTTCTTATGTCTGCACACAACGCCTGCCTCGGCAGAATGGAATAGGCGTTGGACTTCTGATCCGTTGTTCACCAGTGATCAGAGTTCGAGGCTCGCATCGGCATCGGCGCAACAGCCGAGTTATTAAAGCGTTGGACTTTCAATCTGAGGGACCCGGGGTTCGAAGCTCATTAACAGCGCCTGGTGGGTAAAGAGTAGAATTTTTTTTTCTGATCTCCCAGGTCAACATATGTGCAGACCTGCTTGTGCCTGAACCCCCATTCGTGTGTATACGCATGCAGAAGATCAAATACGTACGTTAAAGATCCTGTAATCCATGTCAGCGTTCGGTGGGTTATAGAAACAAGAACATACCCAGCATGCACACCCCCGAAAACGGAGTATGGCTGCCTACATGTCGGGGTAAGAAACGGTCATACACGTAAAAGCCCACTCGTGTCTATAGGGGTGAACGTGGGAGTTGCAGCCCACGAACGAAGAAGAAGAAGAAGTCCTTGCGAAAGACACTGTACTCCAATCTTCCTCATTTCAGTCTCAGTGGTGTGAAAGGGTACCCAACTTCAGTAGGTCGGGGGAAGGTTAAAACGGCGGGACGAGAGAACTGGGACCCACTTCCCATGCCGTGCCCAAGACACAGTGTGGATATGAAATCACTGCCCCCATTATGGCCATGAAAGGCTGTGAGGTCTTTGATTTAACCTTTCGACGTTTTTAAGCATCTATGTGGACCTTTTGGAGACGTGGCTTATCATTTCAAGTGAATCAAACACTGATGCGTGGAAACATCATCAGGTTGTTATGTCAGCCCGATCTTCTGCAGCGTAGCCACAGGCTTTATCTCTGAACATTGACACGAAGATAATCGAAAAGTAGCACGGTGTCCAGGTTAATGCAGAATGGAAATATCTCAAGGCAATATTTCACAAACTTACATACAACTCCGTGTGTGTTCCTTTTCGTTGTTGTTGTTTGTTTGTTTGTTTATTTGCTTGTTTTGTTTTTTTTTGTTTTTTTTGGGGGGGGTTGTTTAGGTTGTTTTTTTTTTTGTTTGTTTGTTTTTCTTTTCTTTTTTTTCTTTTTTTTTTGGCTGCCCCATCATCTGTACCATTTCAGTGACATTATTCCCACGCCGCTCATTTAGAGTCCCCCATACACGGCCACACCCGGGTTCGTCCGTCGCAGTTCCAGCGTTGGCAGTCCACAGGGAACTATCGATGTTAGGTCGCCAGGAGGCCACACACCAGAGGAGACTCTGCACTGCTGCTGAGTCACTTCGGTGGTGTTCAGTGGTGCCTGTTCTGTTTTAACGTACTTAGGACACCACCTACTAAGCCCCCTACTAACGACAATAATGGCTTAGTCGCGGAGCCAGACTGAGTGAGCGTCCCTCCCAGAGTGGAGACCGCCACCACGTCCCTCAAACATTTGCTTGTTTGTTGTTGCTTTTTTGGGTTGGTTTTTTGTTGTTGTTTTGTTGTTGTTGTTGTTGTTGTTGTTTTAATGCATGGTGTGTGCTTTTGAGGGAAAAGGCAAGGCAGGGCAAGGAGTTTATTTCGTGTGCCCCCTTGAGGCATTGAAACATTACATACATTCATCATTTACACATATCCTGTAAATTCTTCTTTCTTTTTCGGCGTTCGATATTGTTGGGATGCGTCAGATTGAAGCTTCGCCGCCCTGACGAAGCCCACGGTTTTCTCCAGGTCAGTCCGATCACCACAAAACTGTACCTGTAGTTCTACTCCCCCAGGCCAGAACTGGCGTCGTAGATCCTCATAAGGGGGGCAGTGTTGGAAGATATGTTCTGGCGTCTGTGTACTGTGCCACAGGGACATTCATCGGTGTGAGATATTTTCATTCGGCTCAGATGACTCAAAAGCCTGCAGTGGCCTGTACGAAGTCTGAAGCGGATTGTTTCCTGGTGTCGCTGTAGTTGTTGGATCGCATCTGTCCCTTTGTCAGCATTCGGTCTTCCCTTCCTTTGGTACTGGCTGTGGATGATGGGGTTTGCCTCTCTGTACGTCACTGGGTCACTGGGTGGCTGAACTGCTCCATTTTGCTTCCCATCCTGTAAATAAAAAGAGTGATGTCAAAAACGAGTACTAGGCTCATTCGTTCAATCACTCAGTATACACATTGATACGTACTATTTTACTCATAATATAAACCAAAAACAAAAACAAACAAAACAAAACAAAAAAAAACCGCAAAAGACAAAACAAATTTTTTTTAAAAATCATCAATAGACAAAACATCAATGAAAAGAACTACGTGTAGAAGAAACAACAGTATTCTTTTGTTTCCCTTATTAAAAAAAAATAAAAAACCAAAACAAAAAAAACAGTAAGTAGAATTCAATGGAGTTTGGGCGGATCCTTTAATATCCAGATAAACATATTTGTCTGACGCTTTCAATAAAAGGGGGGCACACAAACAAATAGTGAAACTCATCAGCAATGTCGTTTGTGGAGCATTTATCACAGTTTCTTTCATTTCTGGGTAAATTGTCAAAACGCTGCGCGAACTGTTCAACTGAATCTAATCGGAGTTGCTGACATTTGTATTGCTCAATCTGCACCCGTTTTGCTGTCGAGATGGGCTGAAAGATGTCTCCTGCCAAATTCCATAGCATTTCTGTTGGAATATCTGCCAGAGCAGACTCAAAACCAGGAACAGTGAGCTCATCATTGTTGCACCGAACGTGTGTGTGTGTGTGTGTGTGTGTGTGTGTGTGTGTGTGTGTGTGTGTGTGTGTGTGTGTGTGT
>JAAQRG010015314.1:0-22054 GCA_011634625.1 Babylonia areolata
AGGAGAAAAGAAGAAGAAGAAAAGAGGAAGAAGAAATGAAGAAGAAAAAGAAAAGGAGAAAAGAAGAAGAAGAAAAAAAAAAAGCTGCACCACTGTTTTTCGCGATATTTCTTAGCGATTTAGTACCAGCGAGTAAGCTCAAATCAGGACCAGAAACCAGGAGCCAGTTGCATTGCTTGGTTCTGTTTGACAGTTACATGTGACTAAATGCCTACATTGACCGAACTACGCCATTGGTCAGTTCCATACTACACACAATTAGTAGCGGGTTACGACCATACTAGGCTCTTCAGTTCGAGCAATGTAACTGGCTCCAGACCCGTTGTTTTCTTTGTTGTGTTCTGAGGTATGTTTGGTGTGGATCTGTTACTTCATTACAGGATTAGAGCTGACGAATATTTTGTAGTGCCATGCAGCCGATGACAGCTCTGAAGAAAGCCATGCGACCGTCAGCGTTGCTGGAAATGAGGTCAGCTACAAACAAAATCCCGGAAGGGCGGCCATTGGTTGAACTGTTCACGTGGTTTCCATCACGTTCAGCACACTTTTGCTGTTTTCGACGGTTTTCTCACTCGCGTTCAGTACTGTTGAATGTTAATCATGATGCTGATGCAATGAACTCAGAAACAGAAAAATAAGCATGGGAAATGGTTACCGCTGATAGAAACATGCGCGATAACTCGTTTCATTTGTTCACGTCAACTTCAAGCAAGCTTGAGTTGCAATAATGTATGCACGAAGGTCACCAGTCCACAACCGCTCGTCAGTTGTCGCATTTGTTCTGCTGAAAACAGTGAATTCCTCACATCTATGCATTCGTAATGTATTTTTGGTAAATTGTTTATTAGATTTATTCATGGTAGCCATGGTTGTGCATAGCGTAAACATACACATACGCGCGCGCGCGCGCGTCACTGTCAAACTATCCGCTCTACGAATGAAATATCTGGCAGTATCGGTTCAGTTAGCATTGCAACGTGCCGTCCACTGGCTAACTCGGTCTTCGCATTCAAGCAAATACGTTCGGGTTTTGGAGGGGGATTTTTTTTTTTTTTTTTTTTTCACGTATCGATTTATTTTTCTCTGCGTGCGTGCACGTTGAATGTGAGCGCGCGTGCGTGTGTGTGTCTGTCTGTGTCAAAGGAAATGGGACGCGTGTTATGTTCACCACGGAGTCTGCACTTACTATATTTAAAAGCCTTTCTCCGTACCATAATGCTCAGAAACGACAGGGGAGAAATTTCATTGACCTTGTTTTCTTCTACTATTCTGCTGCTATTTCAGTGGTGTGTGTGTGTGTGTGTGTGTGTGTGTGTGTGTGTGTGTGTGTGTGTGTATATATATATAAACTATTAAAAAAAAACAAAAATTCTGATTGTATTAGGTGAAGACATTGCCAGGAACAAACAGGAAGAACAGAGAGGTAAGAAAGCTTCAAAAGCAAAGCTAAAAGGATCATCTCATTATCGTAGGTAAATTTGCGCAGGTGCATTTTTCAACCGGCATCCATTCTCTCACTGTTGTTACTGTGTCGTGATGGATCGGGATATGAATCGCCCTACCTGCTCTCGTGCATCTCTGTCCGCCATGTAATGATTCTTGTTCCTTATTGTAACAATGATCCATTAATTTCACTTTTTTTTTATCGTTCATTTATTATTATCATCTATTCCTTTTTTCTTTTTTTTTTTATTGATCTATTTTATTTTCATTTTATTTATTTATTTTATAGAAGCACATTTTGTATGTCTCGTTAACGTTCTTCTTGGGGGGGAAAAAAGGACCAACAGTGCCTTTTACTGGAAACTGATAATATTTTTGGAATATGATGACAGTACACAAACAGAGAGGGAAAAAAAAAAAACAAGAGAAAAGGAGAGATCTGAGAGGGAGAAAGAAGCGAGGTGGAGGAAGAGAGAGAGAGAGAGAGAGAGAGAGAGAGAGAGAGAGAGAGAGAGAGAACCTTCGCCGCAAGAAAATTAATAAACAGTTCTTCTGGAAGTAGAAGGAGGAGGAGGAAGAAGGAGGAAGGGGAAAAAAGAAGTCCTGTCGTCTCCCCTGACATATAATTTTTCAGCTTGAGTCGTCTTCTTTGACACATAATTAACGCTGCTAATAAGTGGCAGAAAGTTTAAACGTATGAGCCGGTTATTCCCTGTTCTCTGGCTGACGATAAGAATCTTACAAATGAGAAGAATTTCTCAAATGAGAGGAACCGAAACCCTGCTCTGGAGGAAATGGGGGTTGTAATTTCCCTCCAAAAAATTTGATCTCCACCGGGCCACGCCTTGCAATTATGGATATTAAGTTACACATACCTTCTGCATTGCCGGCATATTAATCAGGCTTAAATTATCTCTGTCAAAACCTGACCCCCGCGCTCTCTTATCAATCGTCTGGTTTTGGGGAGTTGGCTTTTTCTTCTTCTTCTTCTTCTCTTTCTTTATCCTCTTTCCTCTCAACTTCATGATTCTTTTTTAATCAATGACCATATATTCATGAACTATGTTACCGAACTCTGTAAAACAATTCTATATTAGTTACAAGTATTATATCAAGACGCGCTACCATCAGTGATTCACACAGGCAAACACGTGTAAGACGTACTCATTCCTATGAATGCGCATGTAAAATACCCCTTAGTCGTGCGAAAAGGTCAACAGTCCGTTCACTTGTTAAGCCAGAGAACATTTTTTTTTTCACCACCTCATTTCCTGTTTTTTGGTTGTCTTTTTTTTTTCTTTACTTTTTTCCCTTCCAATCCCCCTAGCCCCCCTTCCCCCTTTTCTTTCTTTTTTTAATTCGTCAAAAAGGAGGTATCGTATGTCAGGTGATTTCGTCTTTCTCATACATCTGAGCGACAGAGAAGCGAACTTGACATGAACGGAACGTGACAAAGAACCCGGTTGATATCAAACTTTCGTACGCGTCATTCCCGTTGTATTAAATAACAATAATAATGATAATCATAATAATCAGGATGATTTTAACAACAACAAGACAACAACTACTATTATTCCAACTAATAATGATACTAAGAATTTTTATTCGTTTGTTTTCTGATACATGATATCCCAACGCAATTTACACTTCCTTCAATAAACTAAATTCAGACTTCGGAGTACAAGATCGATAAATCGTTGGCCCGACAGTGCATACATTCTTTACGAAAAATAATCGCTTTCTTTTTTGATTTCGGGATCTTTATTTTTTTACGAAAGCAAGTTTTGTGCATTCAGAACTTATGAATTTATAAAATATATGTAGCACGCTTTTGTGTTGAAAAAGGAATCGCATTCAAAGTTAAAAGAAAACGGGGAAATCTATCGGAATATGGTTTTTGCCATAAAATTAAGGTATCACTAATGTTGAAATGACGATGTACAAATCTCGGCCTCAAGAAGCGCCGAATTAAAATAAAAACAAAAATGTCGGTAAAGAATAAACCACAAACGAAAACAACATCCGTTGACGGAAAACATGTAAAACGCATAAAATATACAATTAAAATAAGATCAGACAAAATTCCGAATGACGAAACAGGAAATTGCCATTCCGTATGATGTACAAGACTTGGGAGAACGCTTGACTCGCAAAAGTAACATATAACCGAGCATGTAGATTATTAGCTGTTGTGTTTTATTGTTGTTGTTGTTGTTTTTACAAAGTATTTCATGATAAAACTAGATACGGCTGGCACGGGAGAGGCACCATATATCATTCATCAGTATCCATAATTCACACCTAACAGAAGGCTGGGGAATAGTAATCAACTGAACGGGATCACGCTTGTTTAAAAAAAAAAAAAAAAAAGAAGAAGAAGAAGAAGGAGGCCGAAGCGTTCATGGAAGTCCGGGATGCGAAATGTTTAGTGTAAAAATTCAGTTTTCCGAATAACGAAAACGTCGATCTAATTTTCTGATCTTCTTCTCCAGTCGGCATTATGACAACAGGGGAGAACTGCAATGGGGCCAAAGGAGCTTTCTGGGGAGCACTTCCTCCCGAGAGGCGATCACGAACCTGAGGCACTGTAAAACACGTTCTGAAATAAATAAAGCTGAGCTTGCCTTCTTTGAATTATTTTTTTTTAAAAAGGGGAAAAAAAAGTGAGAACTGACAGAGAAAATCACGTGCAAATGAATCATGGTGGCTGTTGGGGTTTTGGGGTGTTTTTTTTTTTTAAATTTTTTCATGCATCACAATAAAAGGTGGGTTATCATATACTGTTGGTGATGCTTTCTTTTTTTTCTTTAACATCCACACACAGACACACACATGCATGCACGTGCACCAGAGAGAGAACGAGCGAGAGAGAGAGGTGAAAGATTTACAATGCAAGTCAGTCTGTAAACTATTACCAGGCTGGCCACACTGCGCCGTAACTAACGTGTGGGTGGCAGCCACGAACTTGTAAATTTATAGAATATATAAAAATATCTGTGTCCGTGGTGGGAGCCCCTTTATGTCACAATGGCGACATGACGTCTGTCTGCCACTTACCATGCGAACGGCTACCACGTTATGTCACAATAGACCGTTGTAGAGTTCCGTGTTTGCATGACTTTAAGAGGTGCGTCACATGATCTGTGCTCTCGAAGTTGATAGGCTCTCCAAAGTTGCGAGCAACAAAGGCGATTGAGAGTGGCAGAACGTACAAGCTTTTCTCTCTCTCTCTCTCTCTCTCTTTTTTTTTTTTTTTTGCGACTGTTTGCTTCATATGTTTTTTGGTTTTTAATATGTTGGACACGTGCTGCTGCCAAAAAGATAATCTCTTTTCCAAAGTATACACAATAAAGTTTGTGTATTCGCGAAAAATTTGGGTGTGTGTTTTTTGTTTGTTGTTGTTTTGTTTTTTCCTGTGCACATCACTGTACCTACTTTGGTTGTAACAATGGAGTATATTATTAGTATTAACTGAAGAAATGGAGAACGGCACAAGTTTGCTGCTTCTGTCTTTGCCGATTGCGTTTGGCACTGCTAGCAATTTCGATGAAATTTAGATTCCCATGCATGCGCAAGATCCAGGATGGCTGCAGAACTCCCCAGCGAACTATTATCACCTGACGTGGAAGGGAGACCTAAAATGACGCTGCATCAGTCGCTAAGTCGTGTGAATGCGGCAGGGAGTATCTGTTGACCTGTCTGGATCAAACTGATCGACGAGTGCAGCTTAAATTATCCCGACTCAAGTGTGTGTGTGGTTGTGTGTGTGTGTGTGTAGCCAAGCGCTCAGCTGGCTTCAGATACTGCTTCACATACAAGCTGCATAGCAGATGCCTTTTCCGCAACTAACCTGCTGGTGTTCAATGACTCGCGCAGAATGTGTGACGCCATTCGCGGTTTGAATGCAAAGCCCCTTTTAAACAACTGCTCCTAAACATGTATCAATTCAAATCTTGGTATCGTTCACTGCTGATTATATTTGTTGTGCTTACACACACACTTTAATCAGTTAGAAGCATATTTGATTTCAGTTTAATCCTTCGTCAATGTAAAGATTTCAACTGACACTAAGATTACGTCATTTTGTCTTTCCTTCACACATAATGCTACAGTTACAATTCTGTCTGTGACTGCTGTTGGAAACTAAAACCACACTATTATAGTGTTTGGATGAGAACAGATCTGGCATTTAGAAGATACAAAACAGATTTTCATTGTCGACACTTAATGACAATCACTCCACACCTAGCATTGCTTGTAGGCTTTGGCTGAGTTGAAAACCGTGTTTCTGACACACTGTATTTAATTAAATATCTCTTTCATCAGATCAGTAAAATACGAGTATTATATACTGGCAGAATCGTCGCATTTACATCATTAAATCTATAACATTTGTGTTTGCCGACATTAAACTGATTTAATGCAGTTTGTAATTTTCAGCGACAAGCTCGCTAAAACTGACACTCTTCGGGTGACTTAAATTAAGATTATAAATTCATCTTAAATAATCAACACTTCATTTTATACTCATTAGAAAGTAGGTGTTCAGTTGTTTCTTTTGCGACCAATCCGATGCAAATCGATTCAGGAATCATTTAGAAATCTATCACTGAACACCCTGTAACAAACACAATTCTAATCAAATTTAGCCTGATTCAGGCCCTTTTGTTTCACGGGCCACGTGGGCGTCATTGCAGTTCGCTTAACTTGCATAAATAGCCCAGCAGGTGATGACTGGTCACTTTCCACCTGGCCAGAGCCTGCTCTCTCTCTTGCTGTGTCATACACAGTGTGTTGCTGCAATGGCCAGCGTCATCGCCATATCGCTGTAAGTATTGTGTGTAAAATGTGCTGATGATTTGTAAGTTGTATTCTTCGACACAGTAATTGTGTTCATATGAGTATGTTGATATTGCTTTGTTCAGTTATTGCTTTGCATGTGGTCACATTATTATCATTATTTTTATCATCATTACTTTAAAAAAAATATTCTTATTATTTATTTATTTATTTATTTTTGTACGCTTATAGTTGACTTCAAGTTTTTGCGCCTTATACATACTATTATTATTAGTAGTAGTAGTTCTTTTTTATGTATTTATCTATTCTTTATTAACACTTTTTTTTCAAGGCCTCACTAAGCGCGTTGGGTTACGCTGCTGGCCAGGCATCTACTTGGCAGATGTGGTGTAGCATATATGGATATGTCCGAACGCAGTTGAGCTACTGAAACTGAAGTCACAGGTCGGCTATGATTGATCTAAAAAAATCGCCATATCGGTCAATCTTTGTAGCAGTATTCCATTTCATTCTTTTCAAAGTCATGGTCAGTGACGTCTCTGAACACAGATGGTTTGTTGAGAATGTTCTAGTGAATGATGCGTTGTTTCTCATTCGCTGTCACTGAGGAAGGTCGGTTACTTATGCCGCTTTGGCGAAGTAGATTTAAATGTTGAGCACAAGCTTAGCTATGTACTTGTGTAAGTTATTCACCACTTAATGGTTAAGCCATAATAGTTTTCAAATCATTGTATTGAGCACTGACTTACTATTTGGTTTCTCAGTTTGCCAGTACTTTATCATAACCACTTATTCTATTGTTTATTATTCATGTATTATTTCACATGCTGATATCGGTTGTATTGCTACAGTGTGATTAGTCGGGACTCTAAGATGTGCACAGTATTTTGTTGTGGTGATTACAAGATAGTGTTGGATTAATATCAGTTATTGGTTAAAACCATCTGATATGTATCACAGTCTGTTAACTGTAATTCAGTGATTATGCTCTCTCCAATAGGGCTTACTCCACCGACCAGTAAGGTGCTACATAATAACTGATTCATTTGAGTCACTTTGACACAGTATGAGCTTTACTTAAATCGATACTGTCAGTGTACTTTCATTAAATCAGCTTCTCCTCCCCCATCACTTTATCTATACTATTTAAATGTATCAGAAATGTCATTTGAAGTCAGTGTTTGGTCTTTACACATATGCATTATTTTATGCTATGTTGTTGCGTATGCCAGATTGAGTGGTAGTCTTTCCATGTGATATGTATACATGTGCTTTCTATCCACTTGCATTCCGGACATGTTTATGTCTATTCAGGCATTGTCTTCTCTTATTCTCTTCTTCTCTCCTCCTTTACTTAACTATTGTAAATAAAACAATAGAAAACGCTTTTTTGACTGGCCTGCTATATGTCCCTGGGCCAGTGCGTGGATCTTTTCTGTCCTTTAATACAGTAAATCATCAGTAATTCTTTTGGGCCGTTCCCTTTATGATAATACCACTCGGGTACACACACACACACACACACGTTTATACAAACATAAACATATATATATATATATATATATATATATATATATGAAAGAAGAAAAAAGTGTTCAGCATTTGCACATATTTCTCATGACAACCGTCTGGGATGAAGCCAGGAAAAGCGTGCGGAAGTAGATAGGGCAGCGCAGCTAAGAGCTATACTGGAGTACTAGCTAGCGACACGTACCTGCTTTTGTCCTTCAGTCACTCCACGCTTTGCTTTTTTTCTTCCCTTTTTTTCTGTTCGGCTGGTATGGCGCGCAGCAGGCCTGAGTGTTAAAAACCCGCTGTATCTATGGGGATATAACGCCTTTGATGTTAATGAGAAAATTAACGAGACTGTATACATGGCAGGGGAGGAATTTTATCGGAGATAACTTTGAGTCAGTGATGGGGGAGGAGAAGTCATACGATACATAATTAACAGTATATGATTAAAAACTGATTTACTATATGATGGAAAATTAGAAAAAAAGGTAAGATTAATCCTTTCTTTTACAGGTCAGACGGATAGTACTACCATCCCATACAGAAGGATGTGTAGTGTAACAGGTAAACAAACAAAAGCACAAAATGTACGGAAAGTATACCTAACCCAAATCGCGCGAGGATACATTCGCGACGCCATATTAATTAGGCGACTGCGAGTCTACGGGTCCTCCTAGGTTCTGTGACTTGCGAGTCGTGAGTGTTCTTGGTTTTTTGGCGTTTTTTTTTGTTTTGTTTTTTGTTTTGTTTGTTTGTTTGTTTACTTCTTTGATCGATCCCTTCCTCATGCAATCCTCTCTGTCATACTTTGCTGTCTGCATGCACAGTTCAGACAACACTGGCAAATACCCTCTCTCCTTGTATGCGTGAGCGCGCTCGCTCGCGCGTGCGAGTGAAAAAACAACAAACAAAAAAGCAACAACAAGGAAACTGTCGAATCGTAAATATTTTCCCATGTCAAACATTCAGCAACAACTATTAAACTGTTAAAAAACAACAACAACAAACAAATAAACGAACACACACACACACACACACACACACACACAAAACAAACAAAAAACCCCACACCATACAAGAACAAAAAAAAACCCATCTAATAGGACTTTGTAATGAAGAAAAACAAACAACAAGAACATCAGCCGTTATCAAAAAGTTCATCCAACATAATTCAGCAGACTTCAGAATCACCCCACACCTGGGAATGAATTGCATGAGCGAACTAAGCAGCGGTAAGTTTGCTATAAATCGTTAAGAAAGTTCCCAACTCCACGGTAAATTCAGTACACTCAAGAACATTCTGAACTCCAAGCAAACTTTGCGCGACGAAAACCGCCCCATGCAACCCGGCCCAGCAACATACGGTGAATCAGGAAAGGAAAACATGGGGGCGGAGGGAGGATCGAGGGGAGGGACATGGGGGGGGAGAAAAACTGTCATTGTCGGTGGTGGTGGTGGTGGTGGTGGTGATTGAGCCAAGATGCCTTCAGGCCGTGGCATTCCGAAGTGTCCAGGAAGACAGGGTGAGTCACCAACAGTGCACTTGTTTGAACACCGCATGTGCGCAGTCTTCGTCAGTGGAGAAAACAACCCTAGCCACATATGAACACACGTAGAGAAATATAATCACTTAATATTTGAAATAGCCGGTTCATTCAACATGGATCTACTTTTGAAAAAAAAATTTTAAAAATCTGTCTTTGATTAAAAAAAAAAAATTAAAAAAAAAAAATAATAAATCAAGCACATCAGAAAAAAAGAGGTATGCTACACATCCATATGAAAAGCCCAGAAAGGCAAGAAAACAAATAAAAAGATTATTATATACATGATTTCCCTTTTTTGCATGCGACAAAACATGAAAAACGTTCCAAACATCTTTTGACAAAAACTACCATTTTGAGCATATCAATATTTGTTCTTAAAAAAAAAAGAGTTAAGAAATCTTTCAAAACCTGAAATATATGCATCTTCAAATTTAACACAATTATTGCATCAAAATTTTGGTAAAAATAAAAAAAAACATGTAACTGACTTGTAAAAAACAAATTCATTTCATAGCATCGGCTGGAGAATATCCTACACCATACCCAGTTTTTCATACAGACGAAGGTAAAAAAACATTGGACACTTCTGTTCAGGCATCTGCTTAGCAGATGTGGAGTAACGTATAAAAGGATTTGTCCGAAAGCAGAAACACCTCTCTGAGTAACCGAACTGATCTTATGTAAAGAATCAAGTTTAAACCAAGAGGAGCAAACTTTCCTGTTGGAAATAGTGCCTGTACACGATGTCGCGGATGCCTATACCTATGTGGTTTGATGCTACGGAGTAAAAACAAGCATACAAACAAAACAAAACAAAACAAAAAACATAACAACACACAAAACAAAAACTGCGAACCTTTTTTTCTTCTCCCCCTCCCCCCCCCAACCCCCATCCCCACCCCCCCTCCCCGAACACACGACCAGGTACGATAAGCGGCAAAGGAGGTGGAGAACCCACTTGACATTTCTTCGTGATCACAGCGGGGTTTGGGGGAGGGTAAGGGGTAAGGTGGAGAAATCACTGTACCAGCACAGAGGAAAGAACTGGCTGCCAGGTCATCAGTTGTACTCTTGCAGTCGGAGACCACAGATTAGAAGAAGAAAGAGAAGGGGAGTGGGAGGAGGAGGGGAAAGGAGGAGGAGAAGGGGAAGGCGGAGGAGAAGATACCAGTGTTGGTGCATAACGGCAGGACTGAGACTTCGGGATGGAAGAAGAGGACGAAGAAGAAGAACAAGAACAAGAAGGAGAAAAAGAGGATACTAATTCACCTGTTCAGTATGACCAGCGTGCAAGCTCCTTTCCCCCCCAAGTCCCTAAGCACTCTGGCAACCAACCCTCTTTTTAGGTTTAGTTTAACTAAAGGGGAAAGAGAGTAGAGAGGGAGAGGTTACGGACGGGAAGGGCGAGGTGGTGGGGGCGATGAAGGAGAACTGGGGAGGGAGGGGGGAGGGCAGCACCTCACACAAACACACGCGCGCGCGCGAACACACACGTACAATCACAAACATGAGGGATCCAATCAAGCACAAGACTCCTCGCCAACGAGAAGTGTTGTCGTTGTAGGTAAGTACGTGCTCCTTGAACTTCTGCTCAGTGGCCGTGTGCGCGCGTGTGACCTCCTTTGTGTTTGCTTGTGTACATGTTTGTGTGTGTCCACATGCATGTTTGTGTGTGGTATGTCGTAGGCCATGAACTTCCTGTCTAGAAGGGATGAAGGTTAACCCGGCTGTATTATTATTATCATTACTACTATTATCATCATTCTTATCAGTTATCATCATCATCATTACCAGGCAGACATTGCTGCTTGTGCGTTCACAAAAACAATAGGTATCCTTATAAAATTTAAAAAAATAAATAAATAAAAAGTAAGCGCGAGCGCGCAAGTATCGTCATTATCATTTCCATTTCAGATTATTATTACTATCATTATGATCACTATTATGAATGATGCAAATCTTTTTCATAATTATTTCGGAATGCGACAACTTATCTCTCTCACCAAAGGTGCCTGACTTTCCCACACCCACAACAGACGTCTGCCATCTTTGTTCCTTTCCGAGTTCCTAACATTATTAATGTACGTGTGCTAGTAAATACTTTTTTTTTTATTTCGTAATTTTTCGTTCCTTCCAGTACTTACAAACCCCACACATCCCCTCTTCTACTGGATATATTGTGTACACTTTTACGGCTGTATGTGGCAACTACGACCGCTACCAAACAGCAATAAGTTTTGGGTGGTTATGCGCCATATTAACACCCACCCGGTTCGTTCATTTCGTTTACAATGGACGAAATTCAGGATTCGGAGTTGCGTGACTGATACAGCCTACATCGTGTCGGTAGCGTGGTGGTGCCATGTGGATGCAATTCCAGCTTTAGTCCGTTTCTCTGCATACTACATCAGACCGAGACACTGCCAGGAACGAGAGACACAGCTTAGGAACAGGACAGCCATCTTCTTCTCTTCTTCTTCGTTCGTGGGCTGCAACACCTACGTTCACTCGTATACTGTACACGAGTGGGCTTTACGTGTATGACTGTTTTTGTTTTGTTTGTTTTTTTGTTTTTAACCCCGCCATGTATGCAGCCATACTCCGTTTTCGGGCATGGACGGCCGGATCAACGGAGCTCTTGTCTGCTTACTGTGCTTCTGCTCGCTTTGCATACCGACGCCTCTTGACAATGCTCTTGCTTCAGTCTCCTGCGGTAACGAAAAGGCAGCAACCCATGCATAATTTAGTTATCTATTTGTATCATTCTTATACCATTAGGCAGAGGGTGAGGACGGGGTTGGATGTGATAAAAGTGAATATTGCACCTTGCAATGTCAAAAAAAGACAGTTCTAACGATCATGATGTTGATCAGTAATTTACGATTGTGATCAAGTCTCACTGAATGGAAACAACCTGTAGCGCCTATACACTGATATATATATATATATAATAGATTCCTACTACCAGTACTACATAATCTTGTGTTGGGTACAGTACAGTCGACAATAAAAGACAACAAAAAGTCCAAACCATGCTGCATATAATTTCAATCTGACAACCCTCAACTGGGTATCAATACAACAATACTACACAAATGGTCTATTACTTCCACAAACAAGTACTGCAGTCTGTGTTTCATTCCTTGTGCGGCTGTCCTGCGTCAAAAACACAAAAAGAGAAAAACAAAACAAAAAAGGGACATCAACAACAACACCCATCTCAATCAAACGAAACAAGTGCGCTTTTCAATGGGGAAACGGTTAATATGGAGACACGGCCAAGACATTTAATAAATAAAAAAAAATAAAAATAAAAAAAAAATAAAAAGAGAGAGAGAGAGAGAGAGAGAGAGAGAGAAAGAGAGAGAGAGAGAAAAGGTAGAAACATGCAAACTAACAATTTCACTGAATAAAAGATCGGACAGCATAACGTTGTCAGTCCAATCTTCCCGTCCCAACCCGTCCCAAATAGTCCCCCGGGGTCAGACTGGAGGGGAGGGGGGCATCTCTGCTCGGGTTTGTGTTAGGTTTGCACGACATTAATTTATGGGTAGGTGCGAAGTGGTGGCAGGACAGTGCGGCTGTCCCTCCAACAGTTATTACCAATGATTTATAATTTATGTCATGGCTGACGGCTTCACAGCTCCGCGACAAGGTGTGCCATGAACATGCCAGGAACGATAGAGAGGAGTAGGGAAAGGGATAGAAAGGACGAGGAGGAAAAAAACAATAAACTACAGAATCTGCACACACACACACACATACACACACACACACATACGCACGCACACACACACCCACACACTTGAGCGCGGGCGGACACACACACTCATATATATATATATACACGCAAGCAAGCGCACGCACACGCCGACAGACACACATAAAATTATGTGGCATGTTCACAATAAGCAGGGTTTATTTGAGAGCTGCGCCATGTGCCTTTGGCGCACGTTGGTAATTACCCCCACAAACCCGAAAACTGGGGTCACGGCGCACATTGATGTATTCTCCGATGGGGTCACTCCCTCTCTCTGTGTGTGCCCGCCTACCTTTCGTTGCTAACCTGGAAAGGGGTGGGGAGGGTAAGAGCATCTCTTGCAATACAGGTCGTAAATGATTACAGCACTGCCAATCTGTTTTGTCCTTTCTGTTGTCAGAATTGCTAATCACAGCGAATTAAGTTCGGGAATGTTTTCTTTTTGGACGCAGTTTGACATCCAACGTCAGAGTCAGTCAAGGTTTGTTTGGAGAATTCCCACAACACAACCCACCTCCATGCCCCAACAAGAAAGGGAGAGAGAGAGAGAGAGAGAGAGAGAGAGAGAGAGAGAGAGAGAGAGAGAGAGAGAGAGAGAGAGAGAGAGAGAGGTATCTCTTATCGGCATCCTCAATGTCATGACAGAAGTTAAGATTTATTTATGTTGACAACTATAAAGTGCTCATGTTCACACCCGCTGACTAACATTCGTGGTACCACAGCCATCTTCTTCCCCATATCACACTAAAAAGTGACACATATCATATCACGTGATATCAAGATCGATCCCACATTTTGACCACGTGGTGCCTTAAAGACATGGTCTAGTAAGATGACTGGACGAGTAAGTATAATTGATAAATAACCAACAAAGGTAAATATTATAATAATTATGTCTGAAACTGCCAAAGGCTTGAATTTTTGTTTTTTTAAATCTATGCTTCTGATTTTTTCCCTTTCAAAAGGTTTGATACCAAGTAGATTGCTACTTATATATCGGTTAGTATGAATACAAATAAACAAAAACAAAATCCCTGAAAGCTCATGAGGCAGTTCCCAAAGGTCCACTGTCAAAACAGACCCTCGGGCGAGATAAAAGGCTGAAGCCTTGACTGACACTGGAGGAGTGCAGTCTCAAGATCTGGCCATGCTGGTAATTGACGTAGAACGCCCTTTTATTTATTAACCGGTAATCTTGAACTTCAAAAGAAAGTGCAAAACAGTGTACGGCTTTGAAAACTCTTTACATGGACGAGCATTAAAGGCGTTGTTCAAATGCCAGATTTAGAAGAAGAAAAAAATGAAAAGAAAGAAAAAAACTGTCTCGTATTGAGGCCAAAATACACCCACCCACACATTTAACATGTAAGAGGCAGACAGAGAGAGAGAGAGAGAGAGAGAGAGAGCTCTAGACAAAGACAGTTGGCCAGACAAAGAGAGAGACAGGTTTAGAGAGAGATTGACAAGAGACACACAGACCGACCGACTGACAGGCAGACAGCGAGACAGAGAGGGAGTGACAGAGTATTTTCTGAACCATCCTGTGGCGCCTGACGTCACTGTGTGATGCAAACAAGTTGAACTAATGTGCTGTAAAAAGTGCAGAGAGACTGACGATTAAACATCAGTAAATGTTCATGTTGCTGTTTGCGTCACACATCAATTGATCGTCTCACACTTGAATACCCTTTGTTCATGCCAAACCGTGTGTGTGTGTGTGTGTGTGTGTGTGTGTGTGTGTGGATATTGGAACTGTATTAGCAGCAACAACAATTGTTGGACATTTTTGTATTTTTGTAGATCTATATACCATCATACGTCAAATGCCATAAAATAATGCTCAACTGATATGAACAATCGGCGTTTTACGTCAAACCCGTCTATCATTTCTTGCTGTAAAACAAAACGGTTTTTATCTTTCGAAGATGCAGCGCAACTGATTACTGATTTTCTTTTTCTTTTTTTAAAATTCTTAATAGTGACTGAAACTGGTTTTTCTTCCTCTCCCCTCTAGTCGATTGTATTCAGTGTGTAATTCCATATTTATTATTTATGTCTTATAAATGACAAACCAATCTATTCCGGGGTCTTCAGTGTCCTGTATATTGTCGGAACACTTCAACAACACAACAATGGGTGGACAAGCGTAGCAGTTGCTTTCATGAATAAAGAAACAAGTGCTTTCATAAATAAACAAGTGCTTTCATAAATAAAGAAACAAGTAAATAAACAAATAAACACATAAAAATAAATCAATTGATAAATAAATGGATAATAAATTATTCAGTTTCACCGGACACTTATTTCTATTCATGACCTTAGGATATTTTTTGTTTGTTGGTTAGTGCTGCTTCTATTCCGAACAGAAAGTACAAAATGCCATTTCCGACTAATTCTCTTCCTCCTACGTCTTGTTAGATGATCGTAACTCACAAATGGTTGAACAGGGGACCACTCGCTGTCATTTTACATAGATCTCCGGCACCCATGACAGTATTCATTTTTCAAATAGCTGCGGTTCGCTAAATATGGTGTAGTTAGTGTGGGAAGACAGAAAGAAAAGAAAAAATTAAATGATTACCGAGTCTCGTGGATGTTCCATTTTCGTCTTCAATGACGGGAAGCCACGCCGAAATCAAATGGACCAGAAGCTTTTTAATTTAGAACTGGAATAAATGAGTCAATGAATTAACAGTAACTAATAAAGCTATAATAATACATTTGAAAAGCGCTTTGAAATGCCTCAAAAAGCTTTAAATGATATAACAGTCACAGACAAAGCACCTAAGAACACACACACACACACACACACACACACACACAGGCACGCGCGCGTAAACACGCATGGAAGAAACAAATACGGATGCACTGAATACACTGTATACAGATCTCTGGAAATAAGTGCTACCATGACGCTGTGAGCATTTACCGAGACTCGTGTTATTAATAATTTTAGATTGGTTTTAAAGGGTGTGAGTGAGGGACTGTGACGGACTGGGGAAAAAAAAAAAGAAAAAAAAGAAAAAGAACCTCACGTTTGTACAGAACGGCTAAAGAACCAAAAGAAAGGGTGTGAGTGAGGGACTGTGACGGACTTGCGAAAAAAAAAGAATCTCACGTTTGTACAGTACGGCTAAAGAACCAAAAGCTTTCTTAACGTGTCTTCGTTTCTTATCCTGCTCTACTTCAATCAATCAATAAATCAATCAATCAAAAACACTTTATTATAATCCACATGGAAATTAAGTTGTGCAATCACAGGCTCGTTGTAAACACCAGCATAAAATTATCATGCGCAACATAAAAAGAGATTAAAACTAGTCAAATAAGAATTCCCAACAGCTGACGATAGACTACCCTCCCACATCTCCCCACACACACATACTCATGTTAAGACAATAGGGTATTGCACAACAGTATTTACAAATGAAAACATCCAACAAATAAAAGGTATATTACTAAAATGACATGCGCGCGCACACACACACATGCACAAAAGCACGCACACACACATATACACACACACACGCACATACTTTAAGACCATAAGGTATTGTACAACAATACATATAAAAACATCCAGCCTTGTTGTTTGCCTTGATCAAGTGACATATGCCTTCTGAGTGCCTGCATTCCGACAACCCGCTCCTTGTGATTAGTTGTTCAGCAGACTAAGCATTAACTGCATTATGCTCTTTTCTCTAGACCTGTAACTAAAATAGTATGTCCAAGATGGAAAAAAAAATCGTCGGTCAACATTCTGCCCATTTCATATGATCCATCAAGAAGCATGATGGTCGTGCCTTTCCTTTAATAATAATAATAATAGACACAAAAGGAGTTCAAAGAATAAACAGACACACACACGCACACACACAAAGCAAACAGACTAATAATCACACACAAACTAAGCATTTATCTTGATAACTGTTGTCCACAAGTGACAGACAACGACTATCGCTAAGCAACGGGGAAAACGATATCCAGATATTTTCTTTTTAAAAATAAGGTTTCAATAAACGGAACTATATATGGTCGTGACGTTCGAAAAACATCAAACATCTTTTCAAATTAGGAAGAGTTGGTCTCAAACTGGCAAGAAAAAAAACAACGTACTGACAATTTTTCCCCACCGTGAAACACCTGCTGATTATGCGACGCAGCTGTTAAAGGGGGGAAAAAAAAAACCCAAACACACACACACAAAAACAACAACAACAACAACAAAAAAACGGGGCATAATGATTCCCGTCTGTAAGGATTTCACCAAGACACGTTCTTCATTTTTTTTTTTTGTGATTAGGATGATTTTTTTTTTTTTTTTAATTTAAAAATTTAAAAAGCGATCCCAGTTTCCATGCAACCGGTTTTTTGTATTGTTTTTGTTTTTTTTTCTTTTAAAGTCGATGGAAACTAATCTGGACTGGAGGGTTTTTTGTTGTTCTTTTCCGATTTTTTTTTCTTTTTGAGCCTATCGGGACTGGGTTTTGTCATGAGAATATCGGTTCTGCATGCGCTATCCAACAAAGTATGTGACGTGGGCAACAACTGGGTGATTTTAATGTTGATGTTCCCTTGGGCTTCAACTGACCATGGACTGATGGGGTTCAACATAATACTGTTAAGTCACTTTGTCGACAGTGTGTGTGTGTGTGTGTGTGTGTGTGTGTGTGTGTGTGTGTGTGTGTGTGTGTGTGTGTATAGAGGATGAGGTATGTGTGTGTATGCATGTCTGTACTGTGGGAGCAACAGAATATTGGAACGTGCAGGGGGGGATATGGGCGTATGTGTGTGTGCTTTTACACGTAACTTGTGTGCATGTGTGTGTGTGTGTGTGTGTGTGTGTTGGGCTGTGTACGTTTATGTATATTTGTTTGTGCTTTCATATCGGTGAAACTGCGTGTAGACACATAGGCACATGATAATTTGCATGATGTCACAGAAAAATAAGCAGAATAATTTGAATCAAATTATTTGCTGCTGACCAAGCCGATCATAATAGGTTACCTGAAAGCACTTCAGTCTTGTACTAACAAAAATAGCAATAATAATAATAATAGTGATGCTGTCAACCGTGATGATTATAACAACAACAATGACAATAATGATAACAACAACAAGACTAACAACAAGAACAACAGTGACAATAATAATAATAATAATGCTTTTGTTATTTGTATAGTGGTGCTGGTGATAGCAGTAACAATGGAGAGTAATAATAATACAGTAAAAGATAGACATCAAAATAACATTTCTTCATTTTGTCATGTCTCCTGATGATGAAAAACTGCTGAACTGAAGCTGTACAGTGTACAGCAGCTAACCCCAACATGGCTACAAACGTATAGATAGATCTCTCTCTCACACAAAGCACATGTATCAGTCCTCCGCTCAATATCCCTTTCTTTCCATCTGAGCTCTATCTAGATGTCTGTCTCTGTCATCAAAGAGAATATATGTTATATAGCTTCTCCATCTGCTCTCTTTGGTCTCATCGTGTACATTAACAAGAGAGCCTCTGATATCTTTGTGCTGCCAGACTCGGATGACTCATTTTCTTGTCTTTTGATGAACAAGTGTCTGAAGTGGGAGATTACAACAATCACTTCCTTTCAGTTTGCTGCCAGATTACTTTACAACAGTGGTTTGATTTATATATGCGGATCTATTTACTTTACAACAGGGGTTTGATTTGTATATGATGCGGATCTATTTACCAGCTTTATTATTCATTTTTCCTATCTTATTGAGTATTCATCCAATTTTTTGGTTTTTGTAGTTTGTCTGAAATAAGGAGCCTGTGATCCTGTTTCGTTTAAAAATGTATGTGATAACATCCGCATAAGACAGTGATGGATAAATCTCCCCCCCTCCCCCCCCAACACAAATGAATGGATTTTAAATGTTGACTACAAACTGATTGTCACACTCACTCACTCCCAGTCCCCTGCACTTCTGCCTCTACCCATAAATACTCCCTTGGGTCCACAAATAAAGTTTCTAAACCACACACACACACACACACAGTCAAATGCAATGCCCCCCACCTCCTCCACCACCACCACCACACACACACACACAGAGTCAAACGCACACACAAGTCACACACATCATGTGCACACACATACACAAACACACACATAGAGTCAATCTGTTGTTTATACTTTTATAGCCCAGCATGGCACATGCGTGTGCATGTGTGTGCGTGTGTGTGTGTGTGTGTGTGTGTTGGGCTGTGTACGTTTATGTATATTTGTTTGTGCCTTCATATCGGTGAAACTGCGTGTTTGTTGCATATCTGTTATGCATGTGTGTGTATGTGTGAATGTGTGTCTGCATGTGTTACATTTATTTGCTTATTTGCTTATTCATCATCATTATTGTCTCTTTATTTCATCTTCATTTATTGTTATTATTATTATTTTATTTTATTTTTTCCTCAAGGCCCGACTAGGCACGTTGGGTTACGCTGCTGGTCAGGCATCTATCTGCTTGGCATATGTGGTGTAGCGCATATGGTTTTGTCTGAACATAGTGACGCCTCCTTAAACTACTGATACAGGTCTATACTGTGTACATTGAGTGAGCATGCCAGTATTCATGCCAGCATGCCTGCGCAAAATCACACATTATACACTTACACACACACACACAGGAAGAAGAAGAAAACAGAAAAACAGACACACAGACACCGACACGCACACACACAATCAATCTATTAATGAATTTATCTATATATATATATATCTAACCTATGTGTCAACTGACAGCTTATCTACTGTTGTTTATACTTGACAGCAAAGACTATTCCCAAGAGGAATACATACCTGTATGTATTTATAAATAAATAATCTGTCACAAAGAGAGAGAGAGAGAGAGAGAGAAAGAGAGAGAGAGTGAGAGAGAGAATGAATGAATGAATGAGTGCATGAATTAATGAAAGAATGAATAGTTTTTATTTTCTGAGGGTAATAGATTAAGCATACATGCTTTTCTTCATTCAGCGTGAGAGAGAATGAAAAAGAAAGAAAGAGAGAGAGAGAGAGAGAGAGAGAGAACGATAACTAAATGAAAATTTTTTACAACAAACAGGATGTCTCTGGCCTCTCTCACAAAACCTATTTTCTTTTGCTCCTCTTGAATCCTTTTTCTTGTCCAACCATGCATACTTTTATTGCGAAGAAAGAGTTAAAACTTCAACATGCAGGAATATCCAAGAAAGGGAAATTTCAACACATGCACAGCCCCCTCACCCTCCACTCTGTACACACACACTGCATACACAGTAAACAGCATGCACACATGGTACAAAAGGTGAGCGACAGCTAACCTTTGAAAACTATGTCTTCAAAACTGGAGAAAAATGAGTGCAGGCAAGAGATGCATATTATATATATATATATATATATATATATATATATGATAATTGTGTAAATCATCACAAATGCTCTGAAGATGGTTAAGTGCTGAACTTCAGTGATGACATCAGTAAGACAAAAATGAAACCGACACACCATCTAATATCACGCAAGTAAGTAAACAGCAACAACAAAAGCACGCACACACAAAACACACACACACAGACACACAGACACACACACACACACACACAGCAACCTGCGCGCGGCGTTCTCGTACGGTGAAAAATCAGCGCAGAAAAAAAAAGTCCGCGTGAAAACAGTCACGAAAAGACAACGAATCTCTCTCTCTCTCTCTCTCTCACACACACACACACACACACAGAGAAAGAGACACACACAACCACGAGTCATGAAATATGAATGGTGACGACGAGGAAAACAAACAAAAAACTGTTCTGTGATCACACCTCGAAATTGTTGAAGAACTGGTGAAAGTCGTGCCTATCCGCGTTGTTCTTCTTTCACTAACATGGGTCACTGAGAACTGATCAATACCAACGGTGTAATTTTTTTTGTCCAGCCCCACCACCCCCCGATCCCCCCCCCCCTCACCCACACACGTGCGCGCCCCCCAGTATTAGATATCACGCAAAAAGCGAGAAAGAAACACATGCATGTTCCACTGCACGTGAAAAGTCACGGAAAAAAACAATGACTGTCACACACACACACACACACACACACACCGACTGCTCCGTGATCTCCAAAGGGTAAAAAACAAACAAAAAAACCCACACACAACTGGAAGAAGAGCCACGGAGAAACGCCCTCCCCCCCCCTCCCCCCCGCCCCCCCCCACACACACACGCATACACAAACATGCGCGCGTGTCTCCGTCTGATATCACACAAATGGAAACCAAACAAAAAGACAAAACAACACACACACACACATACACACGCGCGCGCGCTCCGACCTGCGCGCGGCGTTCTTCTACACGGGAGGGAAAAAAAAAGAAGAAGAAGCAGAAAAAAAAGGCCCCTCCCAAGTCAAAAGCTACGGAAGAACAATGACTGGCGCGCCCAACCCCCTCCCGCTCCTCTCCCCCCAACCCCACCCCCCTCCACCACTACACACACCCACCGATCTGCACGCAGCATTAAATACACGTGGAAAATCACAGACAGAAAAAAAGAAGTCCCCTTTTGAAAAGTCACGAAAAAAAACAATGTCTCACACACACACACACACACACAAACAACAACAACAACAAAAGTCATCATAATACGTATGGTGACGTTGGTAAAACTAAAAATAAGGGAGGGAAAAAAGAATAAGAAAAAAGAATTAAGAAAAAACAACGCTTTGGTCACACCTCACAGTCACACTTTTCGCATCTTCAACAACTGGTGCAAGTTCAGTTTTTAGCGCTCTCTCTCTCTCTCTCTCTCTTCTGTGCTCTTCGGAACGCGGGAAATGATCTGTCCAACATCCTGGCATGGTATGATTTTAGTGTCCAAAGTGGTTGTATTCTCAAACTATCACTGCAAGTCCCTTGTTTTTAATTTTGATTTTTTTAAAACTATCATTATATATATATATATATATATATATATATATATATATAT